>JBAMAX010000621.1:0-124475 GCA_037043745.1 Chymomyza amoena
CATCCCTAGCGACCTGTGAGTCTTCACAAATAAAAAACGCATAGCAATAGGCTTTTGCTTATTAAAATCGAGTTGTCGAAATCGATAACATTTAAAGTTGTAGCCGTAGCCCTGTTTAAACAATAAGAAATTGAGAGTCAAAGAAAATGAACAAGACAGTGGAAAACAAGATTATTTTCAAAACGTTGCGCAGCCGCGTCGTCCCGTATAATTTGGCTGCAGACAGGGCAAAATACACCATGCGGGATCCGCAGTGGAGGCGCACCACTAAACGGCGCCGCAACAAGAAACACATTAAATATATGGAGACAATCCTATATAATGTAGGAGATCTGTTGGTGCCTATAGGGCACATCCCTAGCGACCTGTGAGTCTTCACAAATAAAAAACGCATAGCAATAGGCTTTTGCTTATTAAAATCGAGTTGTCGAAATCGATAACATTTAAAGTTGTAGCCGTAGCCCTGTTTAAACAATAAGAAATTGAGAGTCAAAGAAAATGAACAAGACAGTGGAAAACAAGATTATTTTCAAAACGTTGCGCAGCCGCGTCGTCCCGTATAATTTGGCTGCAGACAGGGCAAAATACACCATGCGGGATCCGCAGTGGAGGCGCACCACTAAACGGCGCCGCAACAAGAAACACATTAAATATATGGAGACAATCCTATATAATGTAGGAGATCTGTTGGTGCCTATAGGGCACATCCCTAGCGACCTGTGAGTCTTCACAAATAAAAAACGCATAGCAATAGGCTTTTGCTTATTAAAATCGAGTTGTCGAAATCGATAACATTTAAAGTTGTAGCCGTAGCCCTGTTTAAACAATAAGAAATTGAGAGTCAAAGAAAATGAACAAGACAGTGGAAAACAAAGATTATTTTCAAAACGTTGCGCAGCCGCGTCGTCCCGTATAATTTGGCTGCAGACAGGGCAAAATATACCATGCGGGATCCGCATTGGAGGCGCACCACTAAACGGCGCCGCAACAAGAAACACATTAAATATATGGAGACAATCCTATATAATGTAGGAGATCTGTTGGTGCCTATAGGGCACATCCCTAGCGACCTGTGAGTCTTCACAAATAAAAAACGCATAGCAATAGGCTTTTGCTTATTAAAATCGAGTTGTCGAAATCGATAACATTTAAAGTTGTAGCCGTAGCCCTGTTTAAACAATAAGAAATTGAGAGTCAAAGAAAATGAACAAGACAGTGGAAAACAAAATTATTTTCAAAACGTTGCGCAGCCGCGTCGTGCCGTATAATTTGGCTGCAGACAGGGCAAAATACACCATGCGGGATCCGCATTGGAGGCGCACCACTAAACGGCGCCGCAACAAGAAACACATTAAATATATGGAGACAATCCTATATAATGTAGGAGATCTGTTGGTGCCTATAGGGCACATCCCTAGCGACCTGTGAGTCTTCACAAATAAAAAACGCATAGCAATAGGCTTTTGCTTATTAAAATCGAGTTGTCGAAATCGATAACATTTAAAGTTGTAGCCGTAGCCCTGTTTAAACAATAAGAAATTGAGAGTCAAAGAAAATGAACAAGACAGTGGAAAACAAGATTATTTTCAAAACGTTGCGCAGCCGCGTCGTGCCGTATAATTTGGCTGCAGACAGGGCAAAATATACCATGCGGGATCCGCATTGGAGGCGCACCACTAAACGGCGCCGCAACAAGAAACACATTAAATATATGGAGACAATCCTATATAATGTAGGAGATCTGTTGGTGCCTATAGGGCACATCCCTAGCGACCTGTGAGTCTTCACAAATAAAAAACGCATAGCAATAGGCTTTTGCTTATTAAAATCGAGTTGTCGAAATCGATAACATTTAAAGTTGTAGCCGTAGCCCTGTTTAAACAATAAGAAATTGAGAGTCAAAGAAAATGAACAAGACAGTAGAAAATAAAGAAATTTTTAAGACTTTGCGCAGCCGCGTCGTCCCATATAATTTGGCTGCAGACAGGGCAAAATACACCATGCGGGATCCGCATTGGAGGCGCACCACTAAACGGCGCCGCAACAAGAAACACATTAAATATATGGAGACAATCCTATATAATGTAGGAGATCTGTTGGTGCCTATAGGGCACATCCCTAGCGACCTGTGAGTCTTCACAAATAAAAAACGCATAGCAATAGGCTTTTGCTTATTAAAATCGAGTTGTCAAAATCGATAACATTTAAAGTTGTAGCCGTAGCCCTGTTTAAACAATAAGAAATTGAGAGTCAAAGAAAATGAACAAGACAGTGGAAAACAAAGATTATTTTCAAAACGTTGCGCAGCCGCGTCGTCCCATATAATTTGGCTGCAGACAGGGCAAAATACACCATGCGGGATCCGCATTGGAGGCGCACCACTAAACGGCGCCGCAACAAGAAACACATTAAATATATGGAGACAATCCTATATAATGTAGGAGATCTGTTGGTGCCTATAGGGCACATCCCTAGCGACCTGTGAGTCTTCACAAATAAAAAACGCATAGCAATAGGCTTTTGCTTATTAAAATCGAGTTGTCAAAATCGATAACATTTAAAGTTGTAGCCGTAGCCCTGTTTAAACAATAAGAAATTGAGAGTCAAAGAAAATGAACAAGACAGTGGAAAACAAAGATTATTTTCAAAACGTTGCGCAGCCGCGTCGTGCCGTATAATTTGGCTGCAGACAGGGCAAAATACACCATGCGGGATCCGCATTGGAGGCGCACCACTAAACGGCGCCGCAACAAGAAACACATTAAATATATGGAGACAATCCTATATAATGTAGGAGATCTGTTGGTGCCTATAGGGCACATCCCTAGCGACCTGTGAGTCTTCACAAATAAAAAACGCATAGCAATAGGCTTTTGCTTATTAAAATCGAGTTGTCGAAATCGATAACATTTAAAGTTGTAGCCGTAGCCCTGTTTAAACAATAAGAAATTGAGAGTCAAAGAAAATGAACAAGACAGTGGAAAACAAAGATTATTTTCAAAACGTTGCGCAGCCGCGTCGTCCCATATAATTTGGCTGCAGACAGGGCAAAATATACCATGCGGGATCCGCATTGGAGGCGCACCACTAAACGGCGCCGCAACAAGAAACACATTAAATATATGGAGACAATCCTATATAATGTAGGAGATCTGTTGGTGCCTATAGGGCACATCCCTAGCGACCTGTGAGTCTTCACAAATAAAAAACGCATAGCAATAGGCTTTTGCTTATTAAAATCGAGTTGTCGAAATCGATAACATTTAAAGTTGTAGCCGTAGCCCTGTTTAAACAATAAGAAATTGAGAGTCAAAGAAAATGAACAAGACAGTGGAAAACAAAGATTATTTTCAAAACGTTGCGCAGCCGCGTCGTCCCATATAATTTGGCTGCAGACAGGGCAAAATATACCATGCGGGATCCGCATTGGAGGCGCACCACTAAACGGCGCCGCAACAAGAAACACATTAAATATATGGAGACAATCCTATATAATGTAGGAGATCTGTTGGTGCCTATAGGGCACATCCCTAGCGACCTGTGAGTCTTCACAAATAAAAAACGCATAGCAATAGGCTTTTGCTTATTAAAATCGAGTTGTCGAAATCGATAACATTTAAAGTTGTAGCCGTAGCCCTGTTTAAACAATAAGAAATTGAGAGTCAAAGAAAATGAACAAGACAGTGGAAAACAAAATTATTTTCAAAACGTTGCGCAGCCGCGTCGTCCCATATAATTTGGCTGCAGACAGGGCAAAATATACCATGCGGGATCCGCATTGGAGGCGCACCACTAAACGGCGCCGCAACAAGAAACACATTAAATATATGGAGACAATCCTATATAATGTAGGAGATCTGTTGGTGCCTATAGGGCACATCCCTAGCGACCTGTGAGTCTTCACAAATAAAAAACGCATAGCAATAGGCTTTTGCTTATTAAAATCGAGTTGTCGAAATCGATAACATTTAAAGTTGTAGCCGTAGCCCTGTTTAAACAATAAGAAATTGAGAGTCAAAGAAAATGAACAAGACAGTGGAAAACAAGATTATTTTCAAAACGTTGCGCAGCCGCGTCGTGCCGTATAATTTGGCTGCAGACAGGGCAAAATATACCATGCGGGATCCGCATTGGAGGCGCACCACTAAACGGCGCCGCAACAAGAAACACATTAAATATATGGAGACAATCCTATATAATGTAGGAGATCTGTTGGTGCCTATAGGGCACATCCCTAGCGACCTGTGAGTCTTCACAAATAAAAAACGCATAGCAATAGGCTTTTGCTTATTAAAATCGAGTTGTCGAAATCGATAACATTTAAAGTTGTAGCCGTAGCCCTGTTTAAACAATAAGAAATTGAGAGTCAAAGAAAATGAACAAGACAGTGGAAAACAAGATTATTTTCAAAACGTTGCGCAGCCGCGTCGTGCCGTATAATTTGGCTGCAGACAGGGCAAAATATACCATGCGGGATCCGCATTGGAGGCGCACCACTAAACGGCGCCGCAACAAGAAACACATTAAATATATGGAGACAATCCTATATAATGTAGGAGATCTGTTGGTGCCTATAGGGCACATCCCTAGCGACCTGTGAGTCTTCACAAATAAAAAACGCATAGCAATAGGCTTTTGCTTATTAAAATCGAGTTGTCGAAATCGATAACATTTAAAGTTGTAGCCGTAGCCCTGTTTAAACAATAAGAAATTGAGAGTCAAAGAAAATGAACAAGACAGTGGAAAACAAGATTATTTTCAAAACGTTGCGCAGCCGCGTCGTCCCGTATAATTTGGCTGCAGACAGGGCAAAATATACCATGCGGGATCCGCATTGGAGGCGCACCACTAAACGGCGCCGCAACAAGAAACACATTAAATATATGGAGACAATCCTATATAATGTAGGAGATCTGTTGGTGCCTATAGGGCACATCCCTAGCGACCTGTGAGTCTTCACAAATAAAAAACGCATAGCAATAGGCTTTTGCTTATTAAAATCGAGTTGTCGAAATCGATAACATTTAAAGTTGTAGCCGTAGCCCTGTTTAAACAATAAGAAATTGAGAGTCAAAGAAAATGAACAAGACAGTGGAAAACAAAATTATTTTCAAAACATTGCGCAGCCGCGTCGTGCCGTATAATTTGGCTGCAGACAGGGCAAAATATACCATGCGGGATCCGCATTGGAGGCGCACCACTAAACGGCGCCGCAACAAGAAACACATTAAATATATGGAGACAATCCTATATAATGTAGGAGATCTGTTGGTGCCTATAGGGCACATCCCTAGCGACCTGTGAGTCTTCACAAATAAAAAACGCATAGCAATAGGCTTTTGCTTATTAAAATCGAGTTGTCGAAATCGATAACATTTAAAGTTGTAGCCGTAGCCCTGTTTAAGCAATAAGAAATTAAGAGTCAAAGAAAATGAACAAGACAGTGGAAAACAAAATTATTTTCAAAACGTTGCGCAGCCGCGTCGTCCCGTATAATTTGGCTGCAGACAGGGCAAAATATACCATGCGGGATCCGCAGTGGAGGCGCACCACTAAACGGCGCCGCAACAAGAAACACATTAAATATATGGAGACAATCCTATATAATGTAGGAGATCTGTTGGTGCCTATAGGGCACATCCCTAGCGACCTGTGAGTCTTCACAAATAAAAAACGCATAGCAATAGGCTTTTGCTTATTAAAATCGAGTTGTCGAAATCGATAACATTTAAAGTTGTAGCCGTAGCCCTGTTTAAACAATAAGAAATTGAGAGTCAAAGAAAATGAACAAGACAGTGGAAAACAAAATTATTTTCAAAACGTTGCGCAGCCGCGTCGTGCCGTATAATTTGGCTGCAGACAGGGCAAAATATACCATGCGGGATCCGCATTGGAGGCGCACCACTAAACGGCGCCGCAACAAGAAACACATTAAATATATGGAGACAATCCTATATAATGTAGGAGATCTGTTGGTGCCTATAGGGCACATCCCTAGCGACCTGTGAGTCTTCACAAATAAAAAACGCATAGCAATAGGCTTTTGCTTATTAAAATCGAGTTGTCGAAATCGATAACATTTAAAGTTGTAGCCGTAGCCCTGTTTAAACAATAAGAAATTAAGAGTCAAAGAAAATGAACAAGACAGTGGAAAACAAAATTATTTTCAAAACGTTGCGCAGCCGCGTCGTGCCGTATAATTTGGCTGCAGACAGGGCAAAATATACCATGCGGGATCCGCATTGGAGGCGCACCACTAAACGGCGCCGCAACAAGAAACACATTAAATATATGGAGACAATCCTATATAATGTAGGAGATCTGTTGGTGCCTATAGGGCACATCCCTAGCGACCTGTGAGTCTTCACAAATAAAAAACGCATAGCAATAGGCTTTTGCTTATTAAAATCGAGTTGTCGAAATCGATAACATTTAAAGTTGTAGCCGTAGCCCTGTTTAAACAATAAGAAATTGAGAGTCAAAGAAAATGAACAAGACAGTGGAAAACAAGATTATTTTCAAAACGTTGCGCAGCCGCGTCGTGCCGTATAATTTGGCTGCAGACAGGGCAAAATATACCATGCGGGATCCGCATTGGAGGCGCACCACTAAACGGCGCCGCAACAAGAAACACACAACCTGTATAAACAAATATGCTCCTATTAAACTAGATCATCGGGGAATGTTCCCATAATACACCGTTAAAGAGAACGTTCAAATTTTTCTATATAATAATTGAAGCCCATTTACAAATTTACATTTCAGCATTTGTCAACGTTTCATTCGAAATTCCAAGCGAGAACAAAAACTTCTATCAAATACCGTTATAAGTACTAAAATAAAAAACTAAAATAAATAAAGAATAAATTCATAGTTAACATTGATATTTCTGTCAGTTTCATCACTGAACCGTTTTAACCAGTTGTGAATTGTAAGCAATACTGACATAAAAATTTCGCTGGGTAACTTATTGAAAACTGTTACATGCGATTTTTGAAAACTAACTACAGTTGGAGGCATAGGGCAAAAAAAAAATAGTTCGCAGAATTAATGTTTTTAATCTTAATCTTATTTAAAATTCGCGTTTTTTCGTTTTTATTTGATTAAATAATAAACATATAAACATATTCCCAGTGTCATATGGAAAGTCTAAATTTTTATTGCATACTTTTAGGCAGTCGATTTAAAAATATTTATTTAAGCATATTTTAATGCATTTTAGATATGCTTTATAGGGCAGCAGACAAAACTGATCGAACTAACGAAAATTTCAGCACAAAAATTATTAATTATTAAATGATATACAAATCTAGATTACATTCAATATTGCTTTAAGCACAGATTGTGGTGTAAGTTTAAAAAAAACAGGTTTATTTTTTTATTTAATTTGCTGCAATTGCAAACTTTCATTTTTGATTTAATAATACATGTTAACAATATCTTTCGACCTCAATTTGTAGCGATTATAGAAAGTCACAAAAAAGCTATTATAGAAGATATGAGATCTAAATTAAGTATGTCAAAAATTGATTTAACTATTTCCGTTTAAACTAAGATAAAAAATGGCGGACGTAAAGTCGGGCGCGGACAACTTTAGGATACCCTGTACCACTAGCTTGTAATAAAGTCCGATTTCTTCACAAGAAACCAAAAACAGAAGAATTTTAAGCTAAAAATTTTTTTTTTGACCGATCGTTCCTAAGGGAGCTATATGATATAGTCAACCGATTTCAATAAAATTTGACACAGTGCTTAAATACCTTAAAAAGATCTGAATGCGAAGTTTATTTCAAATATCTTTACAAACAAACAAAACACATCGAATTTTGTATAAAAAACGTGTTTTTGGGCCGATTGGTCCTATGGGAGCTATATGATATAGTCAAACGATTTTGATCAAATTTAATACAGTGATTGGGAACTATAAAAAACTTTCGAATACCAAATTTGGTTACGATATCTTCATAAACAAACGAATTATTCATCTAAAACTTATTTTTTTTGTCGAGGTCGGCTCAAACACCCCTATGGGAGCTATATAATTTAACCCCGATATCAAAAAATAAAATAAACTTGCCTCCTATGGAATTATATGGGATCTAATATGTGAAAGTTTGGTAACTCTAGCTCTGTACCATCTCTGAGATCTAGGCGTTCACACGGACGGACGGACAGACGGACAGACGGACAGACGGATATGGGTATATCGACTTCTTTATTCACCCTGATCATATTTTAGGTAACTTTGAGGTGTCTCCGACGTCTCCTTCTATATGTTACATAGATTTTCGGCTTGCACAAACTTAATATACCCTTGGTACCATACGGTACAGGGTATAAAAAGAAGATTCTATTTGGGTGAAAATAAATTCAGTGGGTTCATTATCAAATCGATCACATTTCCTAAATATTTATTGAATATTTATCGAATAGCTTGCTAAATGGCTAAAGCAGTGCTAAAGTATACCAGAAATAATTTCCCGATATTTTCAAATTTAATTTTTATTAATTAATTAAACAACGCCTAATAAGTTTATTTAAAGTAAAATTCAATTTAACCCTCAACAAAGTTATCCAACATTTGAAAGCTCTTCAAAACATTAAAAGATCCTTTTTTTAAAAAGCACAGCACATGTATATCTTCCGATTTTTTGTGCGGTTGCGAGTTATTTGATTGCAAAAAATTGTTTTTTTAAATATAACAAAATCTAAAATTGAAATCTTTTAATACTGTAAAAGCTCTTCCTATTAAAATAAATAAATAAAATCAAAATTCAAAAATTTCATTACCGACTTATTTTTAATTTAAATCCTTAAGAAGCTTTTTCAGATTTTTCCAGCTTACACTTACCTGTAAAAAAAATGAAAGAAAAAGTAATTTTAGTACGAATATTTTCAAAATAGGCATTAGAGGAATGCGTAATAAAGGGTGTTTTTTTAGAGTTACACAAGTTTGAATCATAATAAAACAATGAAATATATTTTTGAATACCAATAAAACGGGCTTTATTGAGTAGAAAGTTTGATAAAATTAATGTTTAAATATGATTTCGGCCATGTGGCCGAAGAACAAAATTTTGGAGGGATTAAAAAATGAAGACCATTCGCAAACGTTGCTCTGGTCTAAGTCTATCCGTAATGAAACCAAACTAAAAAAAAATACAGCTTTTATTTGTTAAAGGGGTTTTCAGATAAAGCAGTGTTGCAAACTCAAAGTGGTAAACATCTAAAAAAAAAATAAATCTAATCTTAAAAATTTTGAATTTCCTTAATATTTATCAAATTATTAATTAATATATTTCAAATCTTGGGGATGAAAGCGGTAAACATCAGCAAATGAAAATCATGGAAAGGGTATACGAAGGATTTTGGGATAAAGACATAATGGGTGACTAATAACCAGCATAAATCTAATTGGAGAAAGTGAAGACATACACTAGCGACATAAGAAATCGGATTCTACTTTTTCTACTATTATTATCCTAACTGGTATGGTAACAAAAATAGTGCATTGAAATGCATGAATTCCATTCAAAGACCGGCCAGCTTGAGTATCAGCGCCGCACTTAGAACAACCCCCACAGCAGCATTAAACACCATGCTGCATCTATTGCCAATAGATCTATATACATAGTAAGCAAAAAGCAGTGAAATCAGCCTTAAGGCTAAGAGAATCTTCGGTTCTAGCCATAAGTTATAGAGGACATTCGGTTATACTGTGCCAATTTCCGCAAATTCCTAGAACCACTGAGTTTTCTAACTCAATGGAGTTATTCTTAGACAAACCATTCAGTGTAAGTTTCCCATCTCGTGAAGATTGGAACAATAGTACACCAGACTGCAATAGCAAGATTACCATTTATACGGACGGATCTAAAGTCAATAATCAGGTGAGAGAGGGTGTCTATTCGGAATCGTTGGGCATTAACGAATCCTTTCGCTTATTAATCATTGTAGTGTTTTCCAAGCAAAAGTCTAAGCTATAATGGAAAGTATTCTCATAATTAAGAATCGTGTTTTACCCGAAAGTGAAATTCAGATCTGTTCTGACAATCAGGCTGCTTTAAAATTACTACAGTCAGTTAGGCTCTTCACCAAAAATCTGCTTTGGGTACCAGGTTACCGAAATATCATGGGCTATTGCAAGGCAGATGAACTAGCTAGATGGGGTACAACGGTACCACTTCAGCCGGATAAGGCGTTGGTACCTATACCACTAGCAACATGTAAATTGTTAATAGATAGAAGTATCATTAATGATACAAACTATAGATGGGAACAAACTGGTACCTGTCTTATTAGTAGGAAAACTTGGCCGCAATGGAGCTTGAATAGAACCAATCAACTTTTAAAACTCAGCAGACTAGGCATGAGAGCTACAATAGGGGCTTATAATGGGCATTGTCTTATTGGTACGCACGTCAATAGGTTGGGCGTGCCGCATTTTGACTACTGTAGAAGTTGTCAGGAGGTAGAGGAGAAGTAAACAGAGGATCACCTTCTGTGTGGATGCATGGCAATATGCAAGAGGAGACTGAATACACTGGGTTCCGAAACTTTTGGGAGTATTACTGAATTCGCAGAAATTATTAATTAATTCGTTTATTAAATCGACAAGTTGGTTCAAAGAGGATACAGGAGAGTAAGGACTAACTCAAGTGCCTAGGCCTAGGTGTGTCGTAATTGCAACCACTTCTACCTACCTACCTATTATTAATATCTAAAAAAAATCGAGCACCGCAAAAATTTCGAAAAATCGCATATGAATGCATTAATTAGCTGCCAAATCGTCAATTTAACAAAAATATATTTCAAATATTATCGATGGGATTGAATTATCTACAGTTAAGTAAAAAAAAAAATTATCATAATCAGTATAGTAACACAAAAGACATTTTAAGAAGAGATGCAATACCTCAAAATACGTTCTTTAAAAAAAAAATTGTTGACTTCATTTTTTTTTCTTTTTTTAATATGTAAACTAGAGGGGCTAGGAAAATATTTATTTTTCGTAAAAGTTTGCTGAAAAATACGTAAAAATTTCAAAAATAATCGATGGGTAATTCAATTATGTACAGTTGGTTAAAAAACATGATCAAAATAAGTATAGTACCACTAGAGATATTTACTTTTAAGTAGAAACGCAATATCTCAAAATAAGTGCATTAAAAAAAAATTGTGACTTAATTTTTTTGTTATTTTCATAAAATTTGTCAATTTCTTGCATTATTTTTAATGAGACTTAAATTGTCATGCCGATTATCATTCTCGGCAAGATTTTGTGAATTTGGAAAAATTTCAAGAATAACTTTTGAGCTGCTGAATTTGATGTTTTATTAATTACTAAATAAAGTATATTTAAAAATTATTTTGAACTAAATAAGAGCGTTAAGCATAAGGAATTCTTTGTTTTAAAAATTTGCGAGACGTAGAATAGGAACGCCGACTATTCCCCAAAATAAATTAAAAGGTTTGCTCTCAAATTGCTCCTATTTAACTAGATCATCGGGAAAACGTACCCATACAACGTGCCCCTTTCAAGCAGGATGGGCGTCTTGAAAGGTCACCTAGGTGAGAGTAAGTAAGTTCCCTAAGAGCAAACGGATCGAAATTGCCGGCATAATTGCACCAACACAGACTTAGACAAGACTGGAGCACTGCAAGCCTTAAAAATTGGCGGCTGGGTCCAGCGCCTGTTCTACATGAAGCTTATCGCAGTGTGCCCTTGGTACGTCCGCAACTCAACATACCGTAGAAAACTCAATTTGTTTGTACCCAGTCAATGTAGGGATCGCCTGAAAACACACCTCACGAAAATGGTAGCCTCCAAACATAGCACTTTAGTGCAAAGAAGTGCCTCAGAGAACCATCCAGCTGACAAGAGCTCTTTACCGAGATGCCATCGGCAGAGTTATGTACGAAAATTTAACAGGTGAAATAGAGGCTCTGAGTGAAGGAGTGAGACAGGGATGTGTTCACTCACCAACGCTGTTCAGCATCATTTTGGACGTAGTTATGAACCATATGTTAAATGACCAGCGAGGCATCAGGTGGGGCCTTCGCAGCCGCTTGGAAGACAACGATTATGAAGACGATAGATGCCTTCTGTGCCATAAGTTTAATAGACATGGAACTTAAGCTAGATAATATTTACAGAATAGCTCTGCTTGTGCAGACAAAAATTAGTTGCTCAAAAAGAATATCAATTCGAATTGCAAAAGGAATCAAATGGACTGTTCAAAATTGGTGACTTAGAAATATCTGACGTGCATAATCAGTAAGTCCGGCGGGTCGGCGGCAGATATACTTTGCCGAAAAACTTAAAAAAACAAAGCTTAAAAGATGCAACTTGGACGTGCAGCCAACACTGTGAACGTGGAACGCCGCAGCAATTGATCTCAATAAAGTCTCAGTTTTTGTAAGCCGAATGTGCAAGATTAGCAGAATCCTTTGGCCAAATAGAGCTACGTGTTCAGACACTTTAAAAACCTACACATCAAGAAAAGCTGAGGCGCAAGTATGACTTGGTCAAGCACACTTTGCGCAAGGAGCCAGAACATATTGGGCTAACCGCCTGAAAACCGCAGCGTAACACAAGGAAGGGAAGACCTGCTCAGACCTGGTTAATCATAAGTACAGCGAAACGACGGCGTTGACGCAAGATCCTACAAATTGGAATTCATTCGTCGAGGCTCTCCCATTTGGAAAAAAGAGAACCTATATTTAATATAAATCAGCCGTCTAGCGAGAAGATGTCTTGAAACCCTATCCACTAGTTCCCCGCTGCTGCTTTTTCCACGTTAAACATCCTCACCAGCTGCAGCATCGCGTCGCTAGAGAAACCAAAACAAAAAATCAACAAGTCCGGCGGATCTGCGGCAGACATACCCAAGCTGAGCAGTCTGGCATTCATCTTTCGAATCTGTGTACTATCCGAACATACCGAGGCGGACAAAGCTTAAAAGATCCAACTTGGATGTGCAGCCAACTCTGTGGAACGTGTAACGCCGCAGCAAGCGATCTCAATAAAGTGCGAAATTTTGCAAGCCGTTGCCTGTGCAAGATTTGCACAATGTTTTGGCCTTATAGAATATCAAACACAGAGCTATGAGTCCACAGACTTTAAAAATCTATACGTCAAGATATGCTGTAGCGCAAGTGAAACTTGGTCGGGCACACTCTGCGAAAGGAGCACGAACATATTGGTCGAACCGCCAAGAAACCGCAGCGTAACACAAGTAAGGGTAGACCTGCTCAGACCTAGTAAATCATAATTGGAGCAAGAGCCTAAAGATTGAATTCATTCGTCGTTAAGATATGCTGAGGCGCAAGTGAAACTTGGTCGGGCACACACTGCACAAGGAGCACGAATACATTGGTCGAACCTATTTATATTTCAAACATAATATTTTTCATAAGCTCTACGTCACCAAAACGCTGCCAACTAATTTTTAATCCATATCGAAATGAACTGCATGGCACACATTTTCGAATTCGAAAAAGTCTTTTACGCATAGCAATTTAAATTTAAAATTATAGCCCTATGTTAGAAGAAGCCAAAATGTAGTATTTTGTAAAAGACTAGCAACTGTTGTATTTAAGTATTGCCAACATTAATTTTATTTATATTCTACACTAAAATTGCGAGTGGCTTTTAAAAATTACTTGCATGGTAAACATTTTTGATTTTCGAAAAAGTGTTATACGCATAGCAAGAGGCTTTTGCTTATTAAAATCGAGTTGTCAAAATCGATAACATTTAAAGTTGTAGCCGTAGCCCTGTTTAAACAATAAGAAATTGAGAGTCAAACAAAATGAACAAGACAGTAGAAAATAAAGAAATTTTTAAGACTTTGCGCAGCCGCGTCGTCCCATATAATTTGGCTGCAGACAGGGCAAAATACACCATGCGGGATCCGCAGTGGGGACGCACCAATAAACGGCGCAGCAACAAGAAACACATTAAATATATGGAGACAATCCTATATAATGTAGGAGATTTGTTGGTGCCTATAGGGCACATCCCTAGCGACCTGTGAGTCTTCACAAATAAAACACGCATAGCAATAGGCTTTTGCTTATTAAAATCGAGTTGTCAAAATCGATAACATTTAAAGTTGTAGCCGTAACCCTTGTTCAGACAATAAGAAATTGAGAGTCAAAGGAAAATGAACAAGACAGTAGAAAATAAATTTTTAAGACTTTGCGCAGCCGCGTCGTCCCATATAATTTGGCTGCAGACAGGGCAAAATACACCATGCGGGATCCGCATTGGAGGCGCACCACTAAACGGCGCCGCAACAAAAAACAAATTAAATACATGGATAAAATTCTATACAATATAGGAGATCTGTTGGTGCCTATCTATAAATTTTTCTATATAATATTTGAAGCCCATTTACAAATTTACATTTCAGCATTTGTCAACGTTTCATTCGAAATTCCAAGCGAGAACAAAAAATTTTATCAAATACCGTTATAAAACTAAAATAAAAAACTAAAATAAAAAACTAAAATAAATAAAGAATAAAAAAAAATTCATAGTTAACATTCACATTTCTGTCAGTTTCATCACTGAACCGCTTTAACCAGTTGTGAATTGTAACCAACTCTGAACGAAAACGTTTCACTGGGTAACTTATTGAAAACTGACACATGCGATTTTTGAAAACAATGCAGTTAGCATAGGGGGAAAAAAACAGTTCGAACTTATGTTTTTAATCTTAATCTTATTTAAAAAATCGCGTTTTTTCGTTTTTATTTGATTAAATAATAAACATATAAACATATTCCCAGTGTCACATGGAAAGTCTAAATTTGTGTTGCATACTTTTAGGCAGTCGATTTAAAAATATTTATTTAAGCATATTTCAATGCATTTTAGATATGCTTAATAGGGCAGCAGACAAAACTGATCGAACTAACGAAAATTTCAGCACAAAAATTATTAATTATTAAATGATATACGAATCTAGATTACATTCAAAATTGCTTTAAGCACAGTTTGTGGTGCTTAATCTTCTGCCTCAAGAATTAAGTTGAAAAAAACAGGTTTATTTTTATACCCTGTACCGTATGGTCCAAGGGTATATTAAGTTTGTGCAAGCCGAAAATGTATGTAACATATAGAAGGAGACGTCGGAGACACCCCAAAGTTACCTAAAATATGATCAGGGTGAATAGAGAAGTCGATATACCCATGTCCGTCTGTCCGTCTGTCCGTCTGTCCGTCCGTCCGTCTGTCCGTCTGTCCGTCCGTCCGTCCGTGTGAACGCCTAGATCTCAGAGATGGTAAGAGCTAGGGTTACCAAACTTTCACATTAGATCCCATATTATTCCATAGGAGGCAAGTTTATTTTATTTTTTTGATATCGGGGATAAATTATATAGCTCCCATGGGGGTGTTTGAGACGACCTCGAAAAAAAAAAGCGTTTTATATGAATAATTCGTTTGTTTATGAAGATATCGTAACGAAATTTGGCAATCGAAAGTTTTTTATAGTTCCCAATCACTGTACCAAATTTGATCAAAATCGGTTGACTATATCATATAGCTCCCATAGGACCGATCGGCCAAAATAACTTTTTTAAAGAAAAATTGGCTATATTTCGTTTTTTAATAAAGATATCCTAACCAGATTTGGCGTTTGGAAATTTTTTAGACCACTTAAGCAATGTGCCAAATTTGAACAAAATCGGTGGACTATATCATATAGCTCCCATAGGTCCGATCTTCCAAAACATCGATTTTTTAACAAAATTTGTTGTGTTTCGTTTGTTTGTTAAGATATTGGGACCAAATTTGACATTCGTGAGTATTTTATAGTTCCTAAGCACTGTACCAAATTTAATCCAAATCGTTTGACTAGATCATATAGCTCCCATAGGACCAATCGGTCCAAAAACACGTTTTTTATACAAAATTCGATGTGTTTTGTTTGTTTGTAAAGATATTTGAAATAACTTTGGCGTTCATATCTTTTTTAAGGTATTTAAGCACCGTGTCAAATTTTATTGAAATCGGTTGACTATATCATATAGCTCCCATAGGAACGATCGGTCAAAAAAAATTTTTGCTTAAAAATTCTTCTGTTTTTGGTTTTTTGTGAAGAAATCGGACTTTATTACAAGCTAGTGGTACAGGGTATCCTAAAGTCGTCCGCGCCCGACTTTACGTCCGCCATTTTTTTATTTAATTTGCTGCAATTGCAAACTTTCATTTTTGATTTAATAATACATGTTAACAATATCTTTCGACCTTAATTTGTGGCGATTATAGAAAGTCACAAAGAAGCTATTATAGAAGATATGAGATCTAAATTAAGTATGTCAAAAATTGATTTAACTATTTCCGTTTAAACTAAGCTAAAAAAAGAAGAGTCTATTTGGGTGAAAATAAATTCAGTGGGTTCATTATTAAATCGATCACATTTCCTAAATATTTATAGAATATTTATCGATTAGCTTGCTGAATGGCTAAAGCAGTGCTTCAGTTTTCCCGGAAAAATATTCAGAGATTTTCTAATTTTATATTAATGTTTATTAATTTAAGCTAAGATAAAAAAGAAGAGTCTATTTGGGTGAAAATAAATTCAGTGGGTTCATTATTAAATCCATCACATTTCCTAAATATTTATTGAATATTTATCGATTAGCTTGCTAAATGGCTAAAGCAGTGCTTCAGTATACCAGAAATAATTTCCAGAGATTTTCTAATTTTATATTTATGTTTATTAATTTAAGCTAAGATAAAAAAAAAGAAGAGTCTATTTGGTTGAAATAAATTCAGTGGGTTCATTATTAAATCGATCACATTTCCTAAATATTTATCGAATAGCTTGCTGAATGGCTAAAGCAGTGCTTCAGTATACCAGAAATAATTTCCAGAGATTTTCTAATTTTATATTTATGTTTATTATTTTAAGCTAAGATAAAAAAAGAAGATTCTATTTGGGTGAAAATAATTTCAGTGGGTTCATTATTAAATCGATCACATTTCCTAAATATTTATTGAATATTTATCGAATAGCTTGCTAAATGGTCAAAGCAGTGCTTTAGTATTCCAGAAATAATTTCCCGATATTTTCAAATTTAATTTTTTTTAAATATATATATATAAAATAGAGTTCAAAAATTTCAATACCGACTTATTTTTAATTTAAATCCTTAAGAAGCTTTTTCAGATTTTTCCAGCTTACACTTACCTGTAAAAAAAATGAAAGAAAAAGTAATTTTAGTACGAATATTTTCAAAATAGGCATTAGAGGATTGCGTAATAAAGGGTGTTTTTTTAGAGTTACACAAGTTTGAATCATAATAAAACAATGAAATATATTTTTGAATACCAATAAAACGGGCTTTATTGAGTAGAAAGTTTGATAAAATTAATGTTTAAATATGATTTCGGCCATGAGGCCGAAGAACAAAATTTTGGAGGGATTAAAAAATGTAGACCATTCGCAAACGTTGCTCTGGTGTAAGTCTATCCGTAATAAAACCAAACTGGTATCATCTGTTAAAGAGGTTTTCAGATAGCAATGTTGCCAACTCAAAGTTGTAAACCTCTAAAAAAAAATATGCGCTGTATAATCTAATCTTAAAAATTTTGAATTTCCTTAATATTTATTAATTTTCTTCGGTAACAGTTGCTAAAATATCTTTGAAAATCCAATTTCTGCATTCGTATTTGGATTTTTTTCCGCTAAATCTTGGGGATGAAATCGATGAACATGGCGAGTGCTTACATCAGCAAATGAAAATCATGAAATGGGTATACGAAGGATTTTGGGATGAAGACACAATGGGTGACTAATAACCAGCATTAATCTAATTATAGCAAGTGAAGACATACACTAGCGACATAAGAAATCGGATTCTACTTTTTCTACTATTATTATCCTAACTGGTATGGTGGTCGGCGCTTAACAAAAATAGTGCATTGAAATGCATGAATTCCATTCAAAGACCGGCCAGCTTGAGTATCAGCGGCGCACTTAGAACGACCCCAACAGCAGCATTAAACACCATGCTGCATTTATTGCCAATAGATCTATATAGTAAGCAAAAAGCAGTGAAATCGGCCTTAAGGCTAAGAGAATCTTCGATTCTAACCATAAGTTATAGAGGACATTCGACTATTTTGCGCCAATTTCCGCAAATTTCTAGAAGCACTGACTTTTCTAACTCAATGGAGTTATTTTTAGACAAACCATTCAGTGTAAGTTTCCCATCTCGTGAAAATTAGGACAATAGTACACCAGACTGCAATAGCAAGATTACCATTTATATGGACGGATCTAAAGTCAATGATCAGGTGAGAGAGGGTGTCTATTCGGAATCGATGGGCATTAACGAATCCTTTCGCTTATTGATCATTGTAGTGTTTTTTAAGCAAAAGTCATAGCCATAATAGAAAGTATTCTTATAATTAAGAATCGTGTTTTAACCGAAAGGGAAATTCAGATCTGTTCTGACAATTAGGCTGCCTTAAAAGCAATACAGTCAGTTAGGCTCTTCACCAAAAATCTGCTTTGGGTACCAGGTCACCGAAATATCATGGGCTATTGCAAGGCAGATGAACTAGCTAGATGGGGTACAACGGTACCACTTCAGCCGGATAAGGCGTTGGTACCTATACCACTAGCAACATGTAAATTGTTAATAGATAGAATTATCATTAATGATACAAACTATAGATGGGAACAAACTGGTACCTGTCTTATTAGTAGGAAAACTTGGCCGCAATGGAGCTTGAAAAGAACCAAGCAACTTTAAAAACTCAGCAGACTAGACATAAGAGCTACAATAGGGGCTTATACTGGGCATTGTCTTATTGGTACGCACGTCAATAGGTTGGGCGTGTCGCATTTTGACTACTGTAGAAGCTGTCAGGAGGTAGAAGAAGAGCAAGCAGTGGAGCAGCTCCTGTGTGGATGCATGGCACTATGCAAGAGGACACTGGCTACCGAAACTTTTGGGAGTATTACTGAATTCGTAGAAATCAGAATAAATAAGATTAATTCGTATCTTCTACAAGAGTGTCCAGCTCCTTGTGTACGCCGACGATATCGACATCATTGGGCGTACCAAGCGAGATGTCACCGCGGCCTTCAGTGCTATCGAACGGGAGTCTGCGAAAATGGGTCTGGCGGTAAATGAGGGCAAAACGAAGTATATGCTGTCGTCAAGTAGCGACGTGCGGCGGCTTGGGTCCCAGATTACGGCCGACAGCTATACTTTCGATGTTGTCAAGGAATTTATCTACCTTGGCACCGCCGTTACCACCGACAACGATGTCAGCCTGGAGATCAAGCGCAGAATAACTCTTGCCAACAGGTGCTATTTCGGTCTCAATAGGCAATTGAGTAGTAGAGACCTCTCTCGCGCGACAAAGCTATCACTCTACAAGGCACTCATCCTTCCAGTGCTTCTTTACGGCGCGGAAGCCTGGACCGTGTCGCTAACTGATGCAGCTGCCTTGGGAGTTTTCGAGAGGAAAGTACTGCGCAAGATCTTTGGTCCTATTCGAGTTGGCGATGACTACCACATCCGCACCAACCAGGAGCTGTATGAGCTTTTCAACGACATGGACGTTGCTCAGCGTATCAACGTCCAGCGGCTTCGCTGGCTCGGACATGTCGGTAGGATGGACGAGGATGCTCCAGCTAAACGTGTGTTCGATGCGGTAGTCAGCGGCCGTCGGAGGAGAGGACGACCGTGTCTGCGTTGGAAAGACCAAGTGGAAGGGCCCTGTCTTCGCTCGGTGTGACCAACTGGAGAAGCGCGCGCAATGCAGAGGCGCCTGGAGAGACGTTTTAAGGCAGGCCGTAACCCGGTAATCGGGTTGTTATGGCCACATAAGAAGAAGAATTCGATTATTAAATCGACAAGTTGGTTCAAAGAGGATACAAGAGAGTAAGAACTAACTCAAGTGGCATCACAACGGGCCTTTCATAAGCCTAGGTGTGTCGTAATTGCAACCACTTCTACCTACCTACCTATTATTAATATGTCAAAAAAAATCGAGCATCGCATAAATTTCGCAAAATTTCATATGAATGAATTAATTAGCTACCAAATCGTCAATTTTACAAAAATATATTTCAAATATTATCGATGGGATTGAATTATCTACAGTTAAGTAAAAAAAAAAATTATCATAATCAGTATAGTAACACAATAGACATTTTAAGAAGAGATGCAATATCTCAAAATACGTTCTTTAAAAAAAAAATTGTTGACTTCATTTTTTTTTTCTTTTTTTAATATGTAAACTAGAGGGGCTAGGAAAATATTTATTTTTCGTAAAAGTTTGCTGAAAATTACGTAAAAATTTCAAAAATAATCGATGGGTAATTCAATTATGTACAGTTGGTTAAAAAACATGATCAAAATAAGTATAATACCACTAGAGATATTTACTTTTAAGTAGAAACTCAATATCTCAAAAAAATTGTGACTTAATTTTTTTGTTATTTTCATAAAATTCGTCTATTTCTTGCATTATTTTTTAATGAGACTTAAATTGTCATTCCAATTTTCGATAAAGAAGCAAGGGACTGCGAAGCAAAAGATTTCCTTTAAAATCAACGCGCAAAAATTTTCCTAACTACCACAATTTTTTGCTTTCAAAATACATTGCTGCATATTATTGTTGGTTGTGTATTTTTGTTATTGTTACTACTGGCGCCATCTAGCGTAACTGCTGACGCCATCTTACGAAAATGGCCTATATTTTTACAACAAAAAGCAGACAGCATTAGCGATTTGTAAGCGAGTTTGGTGTGAAAGCAAAAGAGCTTTTAGAGAGCATATAGCTAAATTCCAATTTCCAGTTTCCAGTCTGATTCATTCATAAACAGTCTCGTGCGATGGATGCATTCAACGATGTATCTATCCATGTATCTATATATTTTTATAGACTCTCTTATATGATTATAGGTATATACCGAGTATATAGTGTGGAACAAAAGATTCGAAACAAACGAGTTAGTTAGTCAGTTCAAGCGAAACTTGGAAAGAACTATTATCCGACAACTTCTACCTACATGGTAGCTATATATATATTTACCAGACACGTATGCACATATGTATATACCACAAAATAAGTATTATTATTTATGCATTTTAATATAACACGTTTGGCTTTATAAATAAATTAATTTCTGTGGTCCCAAAAAAACAGGTGTTTAACCGTTTCGGCCTGTTCCGATTATCATTTTCGGCAAGATTTTGTGAATTTGGAAAATTTTCAAGAATTATTTTTGAGCTGCTGAATTTGATGTTTTATTAATTACTAAATAAAGTATATTTATAAATTATTTTGAACTAAATAAGAGCGTTAAGCATAAGGAATTCTTTGTTTTAAAAATTTGCGAGACGTAGAATAGGAACGCCGACTATTCCCCAAAATAAATTAAAAGGTTTGCTCTCAAATTGCTCCTATTTAACTAGATCATCGGGAAAATGTACCCATACAACGTGCCCCTTTCAAGCGGGATGGGCGTCTTGAAAGGTCACCTAGGTGAGAGTAAGTAAGTTCCCTAAGAGCAAACGGATCGAAATTGCCGGCATAATTGCACCAACACAGACTTAGACAAGATTGGAGCACTGCAAGCCTTAAAAATTGGCGGCTGGGTCCAGCGCCTGTTCTACATGAAGCTTATAGCAGTGTGCCCTTGGTACGTCCGCAACTCAACATGCCGTAGAAAACTCAATTTGTTTATACCCAGTCAATGTAGGGATCGCCTGAAAACACACCTCACGAAAATGGTAGCCTCCAAACATAGCGCTTTAGTGCAAAGAAGTGCCTCAGAGAACCATCCAGCTGACAAGAGCTCTTTACCGAGATGCCATCGGCAGAGTTATGTACGAAAATTTAACAGGTGAAATAGAGCCGCTGAGTGGAGGAGTGAGACAGGGATGTGTTCACTCACCAACGCTGTTCAGCATCGTTTTGGACGTAGTTATGAACCATATGTTAAATGACCAGCGAGGCATCAGGTGAAGCCATCGCAGCCGCTTGGAAGACAACGATTATGAAGACGATAGATGCCTTCTGTGTCATAAGTTTAATAGACATGGAACTTAAGCTAGATAATATTTACAGAATAGCTCTGCTTGTGCAGCCAAAAATTAGTTGCTCAAAAGCCATATCAATTCGAATTGCAAAAGGAATCAAATGGACTGTTCAAAATTGGTGACTTAGAAATATCTGACGTGCATAATCACCAAGTCCGGCGGGTCGGCGGCAGATATACTTTGCCGAAAAACCCAAGCTGAGATTGGGTACAAGCTGTCAAGAGGTAGAAGAGAAGGAAACAATGTAGCACCACCTATGTGGATGCATGGCACTCTGCAGGACAAGACTGAATACACTGGGTTCCGAAACTATTTATTAAATTGATAGGTTGGTTCAAATAGGATACATGAGAGTAAGGACTAACTCAAGTGGCATCACGACGGGACTTTCGTTATCCTAGGCAAGCCGGAGGACAACCATTTCTACCTATCTACCTACTACATGGTGCAAGGTGCTGTAAAAATGGCGCAATTTCAATTGAGCCAAAAATGGGTTCACTTTTTGTATGGTAGCTATAGAAAATAGTGAACCAATTTTGATCAAACTATGTACAACTGTTTAGACTAAAGCAAAATGGAACTGACATAAATTTGGTCGGGAAATTTAAAAAATGATATTCTAGCAAGCATTTATAAATTCAAAATATGTGCCAAAATTTTCGAAGTTTGATCAACATTGGTAGACTAATTTATATAGCTACAGAACAAAAATTTAACTTGTGTTCTATTCCCGAATCCCGAAAAACGTCGAGAGAAAAATTACGGATTGACTTCGTATCATTATAAGCTTTTTCAATTCACATTTTTTTTCTTTTTTTTAAGGTTGAAAGGTTGCAGCATCTAAATTTTATTATAAATAATTACACTAATTTAAACGAAAAATTAACCTTCGTGGAAAAGTGTTTTTAGGCTAATTTTTATTTGAGAATTAAGAAAATATAAACATTTTCTTTTCTTAAGCACTGTTTTCGAGATTTTTTTAGAAAAACAAGTCTCTTGTCTCGATGACTTCGTGTATGAAGTCAGTGAATGAATGCCGCTTGTCTCTAGGGGAGATGGCGGAGCAGCTTTCAATTCACTTAATATGGGTCCCAGGACATTGGCACTTTGAGGGAAACTGCATTGCGGATGAACTGACTAGAAAAGGAACTACCAGCATGCTCCTTCAAGACAAGGAGGGCCTGGGTATACCCATGGCCAGCTGTAAACTGAGAATACGAAACTTTTTCGCTCTCTGTGCAAATAAAATGTGGAATCGGACATCGAACACGTGTAGAATCTCGCGGCAAACCTGGCCGACAAACTGCAGCAAAAGAACCAAAAAACGTTGCTGTCTGAATAGAGCCCAGTGCTCATCTGTTATCCGTGCCATCACGGGACACTGGTTGGAAGGAAACCACGCATCCCGTTTGAATGCTCCCCATCACGACTTCTGTAGAAGCTGTGGCGATAAAGAGGAGCTAGAGAAGGTGGAACACTTTTTCAGTCACTGCCCAGAACTGGGCAGTAAAAGATTTAGGTGCCTACAGTCACACTTTCTAAACGATCTATCTCTGCTCTCTGAACAGAGTCCAAAATGCCTTTTAAGGTTCATTCAGGCAGCCGGATGGCTTCCTCATCTCCCTAGGGGACCTATCAAGTGTGGAAATGTGGTGAATTGGCTCACTCTAGCGGTATCACAAAGGGCCTATCCTTGGCCTAAGTGAGTTGGGACGTCGGTTCCAACTGCCGCCCTAACCTAACATAACCTAACCTAGAGAAACATTCTTTTTTTCAGTTGTTCGTTAATATCTCGTAAACAAAATATACACGATATTTTGAAAAATAAAAATGAATTTTCATATATTTTATATAGACTTAAGTAGTTTTGGTATTAAGCTTTTTTGAATCCCATTTTCCTTATTATATCTTTTATGTTGTTATAATGTAAGACAACATGTATAAATTTCTCAGATGAAAAGTAACAGCTCAACACTGTAAATAATATTGTTAAAATACTAGCTTACATTTTTAACAATTTTTGTATGTTGTGAGGGAATAAATTTGTTCTATTATATCAGTTTTTTTATTTGTATGAAGTCTGATCAAAATTGGTCCAGTATTTTGTATAGCTACTGTACATGAATTGAACTTGTGAGAGAATATTTTCCGACTGGTTTGTCATCATTATAACAATTTTGAATTGTTTTTTGTTCAAGCTTGTAGAAAAGTGTTCCAGCCTCAAGATTTCATTATAAATTATAGCTTGCAATTAAATGAATTTTTGACAGATTTTTCAAGACTTTTCTGCTTTAATCAGATACAAAAAAGCTGTCTTATTTATCAATCTATTATAGTAAAAATGATTACATTTAACACTAAAGCTAAAATACCTCTATTAGATTGGAACTTTAAATGAGCACGAATGCAGATCTGATAATATCCATGCTCTCGAATTTAGACAAATGTTAAAAGACAGTTAAACAGAAAATAATAATAAATAATATATAAATAATAAATGCCAAAATTTGTTATGTGAGGCGTTGCTTGAGTGAACTGGTTGTGAATTATAAGCATTCCATTATTTTGGATAAATTTTTTAATCGAATCGAGTGAATGAGAGCGCCACATAGTGATGATTTTAATAAATTTTGATCAATATAGTATTTCTTATAGCTACTAATTTTAAACACACAATTTTCGACGGACGGGTCCCATGACGGACACGGGGAAAAAATCTGCATACGTAATTCGCATATTTTAGTTAAATTTTGTACCTTTAATCGTAGAGCCCTATTGTTACTATATCAATTATTTGCTGACTTTTCATCTAGAAAATGGTGATGGAATTTGAAATGGTGTCATTGATATAAGTAAAACTAGCAAATTTCGCTCCGGATTTTTATGGCAGCTGACGTCAGGCAAGTCTCTTGGCATTATCATTATTATTATAGACTACTAACTAAAAAGGAGCAATTTTGAAGAGACTTTGCACAGTGGCACGGCAGCCGAAACCATTCTCTATTTTCTTGGTTTCTATATAAAGGTACATAAAATTTAAATATAAATGAGAGAAACATTTTTCATATATTATCTAATTTTTTCTATAAACCCGTTTACCTGAACCACTAATTTTGGATATAAAGAAAAAACCATAGCCCAAACAAAAAGTTTTGTTTTAATATAAATGATTTTGCTATCAATTTATCTACCTACTCTATAAAGATTATGCGATATAATTTGATATTATAGCTGTGAGTACAGTAAGAGCCCAGAAACCCAACTCCAAAATATAAGAAGAAGAACACGCAGTAGATGCAGCCACCAAATTGAGAGTTGTTTGCTTATATTTAAATACGCCAAAGAATCTTCGGAAATAATCAGATCTGCAGAAACCGATATTAAGACGTAGATTTAAGATACAATATTTGAAATCTTGGAAGGAACTACCATTGCTGTAAAATATGAATTTTTTCTAATAATAGTAGACGGAAAAGTTTTCAACGAACTTACAAACAAAGGAAAAATAACTCTCAAAATTTGGATAGTTCCTTAAGTGAAGAGGGTAATCTGGATTTTTATAGCTAATGTATGGCTGAATTGGATGCATGGTGTTTATTTTAAAACTTGCGTATACTCTTCCCCCTTTTGAGAACAAAACACCAGACAAAGAAAACAAAGCATTAGGAAAAAAAAAAAATCAAGACTTTTTTTTACTCGACTTGGACTGAGTGTCGACTGCCCCAAATATGGATATGATAACACAAACAATGAAAACTCATGCAGAAAATTCTTTGCAGAAAACAAAATAAAATCAGAAATACCTGGAGTATATGATGAAATTATGAAATATTGGGTGTTATTTTGAACTGCAGAGCTCTTAATGGAAAAATATCCGGGAAAGTAATTAACTGTCACGCTTCATAATATTTCGGCAAAAAACTACTTATAAAACAAAATCCAAGTTAGCTTAGGTTAGGTTGTATAGACAACTCAGATAGTGACTGAGATCACCCAGAGACCATGAGTTCCATTGTGTTGCCTAATTGAAAGAAGGGGACGCAAAGATTTGAAGAAAGTGAGGGTAAGTGGAGGAGGATCAAAAATTTGACATCCCTATTCGCGTAAGTCTCTCGTGTTGCAGAACCATTTTGAGCGTTCGACGAAAGCAGCAAAATCCGCTATGGGCACATAGGCTAGACTATCCAGGTCCTCAAAAAATGGTTTACCCAGAAAATGGGTTCGTCTTCTAAGAAGCGCCGGGCAGTCGCATAGCGATGTTGGATGTTTTCTGTTTCTTTCTCATCTCTACAGCTGCGGCAGAAATAGTGATAGGGTGCGTGCAACCTCTGAGCCATATTGCCTATGGTGCATTGCCCCGGTACATCGCCTACCACCATCCTAGTCCTGTTTTTATGGAAGCGCAGGAGTGTCGATGTTCGCTTTGGATCATATCTTGGTCAGAGTGTTTGGAAGATGCGACAACCGAACACTCCGAACACTATGTCCCATTGTCTTTCCGCCAGAGTTCAAGCCGTCTCACTGATTTGCGATACGACGTCCTGTAATGGTCTTTCTACGTCCATAAACGCAAGGTTAGCTGAGCCGTTCCTTATTTTGTGGTGATGGATATGTTTGAGAGCTAGCGTCGCGTCACGGATTAGTTAACTCTATATGGTGTGCGATGACAGAGCTTTAATAGCAGCCCGATTATAGACAAAAATTACAATGTTCTTTAGACTTCTGTTCAAAAACAAATTCCAACTTCTACAACATTTTGTGCAGCTCTCAGATATTGTATCACCATGTATAAGTATTAATTTTAAAGCCTAAAGATTTTTCTTTCGATTACAATATAATTCATAAAATGGTTATATTCATCTTGTTTTCGTTATAATTGCAATTAGCACCTCCAAATCCTCTGTGCTGGCTGCCGTAGCAGTGGGATTGACCAATAATTGTTGGTACCCCTTGGGGACATGTTTCCATTATTGTTTTGTTCCATGGTATTCTGACATCTTTTATGAGAATCTATGAGTGATGGGTTCAAAGATTCTTTAGTTAGAAGCCGCCCCTAATATGGGGATACAGACGCTTACCTGATGGCAATTTCGCTGCCAAAAAGGCATCAGGGTTTGTAGTGGACTGTTCTTAGCTTTAGGACTCTTCCCCGACCTTACCGACATGGGTGACCCTACCGATAGCTATGCTTCGCTCTTGGATTCATCACCCCTAATGAGCCCCCTCACTACGACAAGGTGTCAATACCCGAGAGGGTATGATGAATGAGGCTCTATGCTCCACTTAGGAGCCCAGAAGCCGCCCCTGATATGGGAAACAGACGCTTACCTAATATCAATTTGGCTGCCAAAAAGGCATCAAGGTTTGTTGTAGACTGCTCTTAGCTTCAGGACTCTTCCTCGACCTTACCGGCATGGGTGGCCCTACCGATAGCTATGCTACCGCCAGCATCGCTCTTGGATTCATCGCCCCTAATGAGCCCCCTTACCACGACAAGGTGTCAATCCCCGAGAGGGTATGATGAATGAGGGTCTATGCTCCACTTAGGAGTCCAGAGTTCGTAGCAGTAGTATAATTGATAAAATCTCAATAGGTTTAGAAAACACAAGCAACCCATTGGGCTTGGCGAATACTAACAAAGCCGTCTCTAAGCCACCAAGGAATTATTAACTGTACCTACCTAGTTCTCAGACTTACTACCAATCGACCTCTACGCGGAGTACTCAGCTGCTCGTACAGCTGGGCGCCTAAAAGCGGCGGGTCTTTTTTAAAACATTCGCTTCGGACATAGTTCAATAGGACGGGGGTTCTCTGACAAAATTAACTATGTCATACCGCGCCTACAATGTGGAAAAAGGGTAAAGGTGACGATAGAAGAAGACTGCTGGCGTAAAGGCCTTAAACCCAGTCACAATATCTGTAACTTCTTTACTGACGGCTCAAAGATGGAAAAGGGTGTTGTTGCTGGAGTATACTGCTCGGAGCTTAATGTAAGTCGAAGTTACAGGCTTCCGGACCACTGCAGCATCTTTCAAGCTGAGGTATTCGCCGCAATGAAGGCGGTTGAGCTGGCATGCACCGACACTTCAACTAGAGCAAGGTTAAACCTTTTTATAGATAGTCAAGCCGCTATCAAGGCTATTGTATCGCACTGTACATCCTCCTTCCATGTTCTTGAATGCCAGGCAGTCATCCAGAGATTAGCTGCGGCTCGTAAACTCCATATCTACTGGGTGCCTGGACATAAAGGCATAATGGAGAATGAAATGGTGGATGCAATTGCCAAAAGCGGTGTTGAGCTTTCGGAGGGACAAATACATGACATAGGCCGACCGATCAAACATCTTAACGCTATGCTGGGGTGCAACATGAAGCGCAGGGCTGAAGCTAGATGGAAAAATCTAGACAGCTGTCACACAGCGAAAATCATGCTGGTTCATTACGCACTGAATGCAGAACCATCACGGGTGTGCTAACAGGACATTGCCTATTAGCGAAGCATGCGCATAGGATGGGACTAACGACAAGCGAATTATGCAGGATCTGCAGAGATCCGGAAGTCCCTGAGACCCTAACACACGTACTTTGCGACTGCCCAGCCATCTCTAGACATTGCCTGGCTACCCTAGGAGAACCAGCGTTTGTCGGTTTAGAAGAAGTGGCCAGGCTGCAAGTTGACCGTCTGCTTAATTTCGCCAAAAAAGTCAAATTTTTAACCGACCATTACTTCGTTTAATAACCTCCAACCTGGCGCAGCTAAGGACCAAAAGGTCTATGCTAGGCTGCACTCTCTTGTGTGGCCAGCCAGTGTAACATAACCTAACCTACCTAGTTCTCGGTAACTGATCAGCCTGCCCTCGTGTGTGCTGTATCTGTGTGTGCGGTTATATGAGTGTGTGTTAAATGGTCTTGATTAGACACTTGGCATGTGATTTGAGTGGCCACAAAATGTCTGCCAAGAGACCCAACAAATCAGTTACAGTTAATGTGGTATCAAAATAAACACACACACACACATACGTCGGCACACACACACATAAACAAGTCATTATTAACTTAATTTCCGGTTTACTTAACGCCATGATGCAAAAGTTTTGCCTTAGACAGCAGCCAAGTTGCACATAATAAAATTTATCAAAATATGAAAATCGGCTTGCCACACATACGTATATAAATATATATAAGAAATATATACAAATATATATATGTACACACACACACTCACACACAAATGCCACAAACACTTTTTGAGCTGAAGTGCAAGCCGACCGCTCTTAATTACCCCGGGCGTGTGAATTGTTTTACATTTTGGACAAGGGCGGTTAAGGTTGTTTGGGGCGGGTACGGGGTTTGGGTTACGCTCTAGAGGTGAATCGAAGCAAAGTGGGCTTGTGTGTGTGCCTGTGTGTGTGGGCGCTATTCAAGTGTTTTTGGCGCATACAACATGGCGTATACGTTTTTATGCTTTTCACACTTTCCAACATTTTTGCCTGGGCGCAAAAATTTAATTATCAAACAGACCAGGGCTGTGAAATTCGCAGGATTCGCAGGACGCTGAAGGACACTTGGCGTGCAAATTACGCATGTAGAAAGCCACTTGATTGGCGTACTCAAGGGTCACAAAACATATACATACAAAGAAGGTATAGTATAATGATAACCCTGCTCGGCACTTGAAATAATTGTATACACTTGCCAGCCGTTTGGGTTATATTAGCTGGTATATAAAGTTTGGAGCATTGGAAGGTGCTATAACTACAATACTGAAAGTACTGAAAAATTCCAAAACGAAAAGGTTTTGCCTGCTCAGTAATAGTCGGGACTGCTTTGAGAAACGTCAATTTTTGTTGGTTTATTGGGCTCACATTAATCGATATAAAGCCGATTTAGTTCGATAATTATCTTATATTCTTAATTAATTAATCTTATAAGATAAATTCTGTCTATATGTTCTAAATTTTTATACGATTTTTTTTTTTTTTAAATAGCATGTCCTGATCAGTGGTAAAAGAAATTACCACCCTAACATCGGGACACCTAAAAGATGCTGGGCTGTCTTGGGATGTGGACTTTCGTCCTTTCTAAAAGAAGACACAATTGTATTATTGACAGTTTACTGCATCCCCTTAGAGCACTCATCTACATTATTTATCACCGATATTCCCTCTAGGAAATCGTGCTTGAAAACTCAGCCAGTTTAGAGTGACTGTATAAATTTCTTCACGGACGGCTCCAAGCTCAGAAATCCATGATCTGTGGCTGTGGTATAATACACCCCATTGCACAATCAGTCTTCAGATATGGCCTAAAATTGATACAAAAAGATCTATAAAGCTCTGCGTCCTCAAGCGGTTGCAGTGTTCGACCAGAATGTGACCAAAAGGAATGTTCCGAGCCGTGACTTTTGCAGAAGCTGTACATACGAAGAAGTTGAATCAGTAGAACACCTCTTCTGTTCCCCCAAGGCTCTTAGTAGACGTAGGAATAAGCATCTGGGAAATAACTTCCTTTATAACCTAGCTGAGCTAGCATCTATATGTCCGAGGAGTATTGCTAGCTAAATAGTGGCAACGGGTTGGGAATCCTTGTAGCGGGATTAACTCAGGAGAAGGGCTAAAGAGATTTCTGCGGTATCACAACGGGTCGGTTTAAGCCAGCAGCCGCCCGAACCTAACCATGTCATGATCAGATATTATGAATCGATAGATTTCATCTATGACTGACTTTTCCTAGTTTTGTTAACCCATGGTGGAGGAATTAAACGATTTGGCAACATCAAGAGCCAAGGTAAGCATATTTTGCTACCATACTATTTATGTAATGCTAGGCCCTCACCTAAGATCAGACTCATTATGAACCAAGCACGGATAAAAGTTTCTTAATATATCTACCATATCCGGTAGGATGGCAAAATGTTCTCTTTAAAACAAATAATTTTACTACAACGAAGCCAACCTTAAAAGAATTTGATAGAACAAATTAATAGAATTAATTGAGAATAGGAACCTACAGCTTATAGCCGAATCCGAACGACGGTGTCTTGAATGACGGCAAATGGCGTCCTAAAATTGCTCCATATAAAAATAACACAACTATTATAATCGAAAATCGATTTTTTTTTCAAACCATGTAACGAGCCTTTGGTTTGTCCAGAGAAACAGCTGCGGATTAGCTCATCGTTGTCACGATTAAATGTCACAATGCATTTATATTTTTAATTTATTAATATAATAATTTTGTATTTAATATTTTTATTTAAAAAAAAAAAGTATTTGGCACTGACTCTGATACTCTGTAATTGCACTCACTGATCAAAACTTTTTTTGGTTTTACTAAGTGACTAAGTCTAATCCAGATTCATCTTATATTGACCAGGATCGCCGTTAAATCTTGGAATTCCCGCCCAAATTTATATCTGCTTATCTAACTATCTATTCTAATTTATAAGACAAAGTTCGCTCAATCCTACACTATACCTATCATCTACTCTCCACTTACTATACACCTATGCACCAATACATTCAGCCTGCGCACTAATACTAAACAAGAATTACCCTGGCGGAATTCGGTGTCATATAAGTGGCCTCAACTACTCTGAACGTAACTAGTTTTTAAATGGTTTAACAGCTGCGGAATAGGAAAAAACGTTAAACAGAGTCTATAGCTTAACAATTGCAAATGTTTGATAATAACAAAATTATAAGTGAATAAAATTATTACAAATTAACAAAATTAAAAAATATTTTCATTACTATAAACAATATTAGCTAGTTTAATATGTGGGCTAAATATACCAGAACTCGAGCTAACCTAAACGAATTATTGTATTCTAGTCAGGAAGCTACTAGTTTTGTTCAATAAGCATGCGAACCAGTTTGCAACCAGTTTGCAACCAGTTGAACATCATACCCAAAAATTCTGGTTGCTTCCTATGACAAGCCGATGTTAAAAATACTAGTTAGGCAGAATTCAATGGAACTAGGTTTGGGACACATAGTTTCACCGTAGGGCTGGTTGAGAACCAGTTCGCAACTGAATTATTTCCTTCAGGGTAGCGCTCAGAACTAAAGACCTCTATACTTGAACTAGTATTGATGAGAATAGAAGTGCTTTCATTGCTACTCTCACAAAGCAGTTCAAGCAGTTTTCTTATTGCCCTATAGACAAAATAACAAAACAGTTGTGAGGTTGGAAATTGCTTTCTAACCACAGCTCATAAGAGTTTCTTTGTGAGTCATTTGATTATTGTACACTGGATTATCCAAAAATATTTTTTTTGGTATATCTAAATATGTAAAAATCTTCAAAATTAAGATGAAAAACAGCTACCGTTCGATTCTACAGACTAGCGTATTATTTCTTATAAAATTTTTATTATTATCGTAAATAAGCTCAAGCTCAAAAATTATTTCTTATAGTAATTCTAATTATTAGTTTTAATAAGCTAAAGTTATATTGATTTATTTTTTATTTGAAAAAAAATTTGAGTTCTGCTAATTTATCGCGAAGTTCGTAACTTTCTGCTTAAAAAAATTCTACAAATTTTCAAATTTATGGTATCGTCTAGACCAAAATTTGATATATGAAGCAGCATCTATAGAAGACTTTAAACAATTATTAATTTTGATTCGTTTTCAATTGAAGCATTAAAAAGCTTATGAATAAAAAAACTTTATTTAAAGTGTAATAATATCAATAAAAGCAAATAAAAGTGTATTTAAAGAATTTTTTCTTTAATTTATTTCCTTTAAAAAATAAAAAATAAGCTTAAGTTCATATTTATTTGTATCTATTAAGTCTAAGTCTATATTAAGTAAGCTTAAATTATTTTATTTTTGCCTTACATTTTATATTAAAGTGAATTCTTTTAAAATGCAAAATTAATTTCTTTATTATATTTCTCTATGTAGTCACGTATATTGCAGTTTTTTCAAAAAATTCGAACAAGTTCTGCATGAAAAAATTCTACAAAGTTTTATATTTATGGTATCTTAAAAAAGATTATATTTATTAGGTAGCATCTTTAGATTTTAAGTATTTTTTAGAATTGTTTTTAATTGACGCATTGGAAAATTTATGAATAAAACAAGAAAGAACGAAACGCATTTTTAAAGAAATTTTTTCTGTAATTTCTTTCCATGAAGAAACGTTGCTTTTTTCAAATATTTATTTATTAACAATCAAAACCGATAAATTTAAAAGGGTATTATCCAATATTAGTATAAAAAATGGCGTACGTAAAGTCGGGCGCGGATGACTTTGGGATACCCTGTACCACAAGCTTGCAATAAAATCCGGTTCCTTCACAAAACACCAAAAACAGAAGAATTTTGAAGCAAACAATTTTTTTTTGACCGATCGTTCCTATGGGAGCTATATGATATAGTCAACCGATTTCGATCAAATTTGACACAGTGCCTTAAAACCTTAAAGAAGATCTGAAAAGAGCTCTTCAAAAAATCCCACAAAGTTTCATATTTACAGCATCTTAAAAAAATATATATAATTTGGCATCATCTTTAGGAGAAATAAATAATAATTAATAGACTCAAAAAAACACTCGCTGGAGATTTGACAAGAATAAAAAGGTTATTGGAGGTCCATGGTTCCACAGGGTTTTACGGAAATTAAGAAAGAGAGAGAAAGACATTTTAAAAAACCTCGACAGATTGTTTTACCAAAAATGTATCGAAATGCTAGAGCTAGCTTTTCAGAGTTTAGATCGCCCTTGAGGAAAACTGTGTTGAAGAATACATTAAAATAGTGTCAAAAAAAAAAGTTTTTTTTAAATAATTTTTATATTTAAAATAACTACTTTTGTTACTTTCTGTCAGAAAATATTTGAGAAACCTTCAATCGAAAGGGCAGCAGCGTCCCAACCAGAGTTGTAATCATTTCAAATCACATTATCCTGTTGGTTAACATTTTGTGGCATGACTTTATTAACAAAACTCATTACAACTTCAGCAGAGGGTTGGGAGACAAGTTTTGGGGTTCCCCCTTGTAAAGAGTGTCCTTTGTAGCGCTGATAAATTTTTTACACCTTTTGCGCCTTTGTCAACATTTTAATGACAGCAATTCAAAAAATGTCTGCACCGATTGCGGCCAGGATATTTAACTGGGTCTCTTAACGTCTGCCAGCGACTGAGTGTCTCTCTCAATCTCTCACTCACTCACCCACTCTCTCTCTCTCTCTCTCAGAGTCCTGGCAACAACAAAAAGCGTACCCTTAACGTTGCTGCCACATTTGGCAACGCCTGTATAATGTGTTTGAAGTTTGAGCCAGATAAGTGTCATATTTTAAATATATATGTATACGAGTATTTATATATATACTATATACTTTTTTTACTTCTGTCTTTTTTATTGCTGCATATTCATGAAACTGTGCAGCAAGTGAGTGGCAGCAATGGTAATGACCCTGGCAATGGCAGCTCTTATCTTTTTTATGTTGCAACTTGTTATCAAATTATTGTACTTGACTGGAATTGTTTAAATTTATGCGCTTGTTAAGATACTTTCTACAGTATCTGTATACGTAAAGTCGGGCGCGGACTACTTTGGGATACCCTGTACAACGCACTTGTAATAAAATCCGGTTCCTTCACAAAAAACCAAAAACAAAATAATTTTTAAGCAAATTTTTTTTTGACCGATGGTTCCTATGGGAGCTATATGATTTAGTCAACCGATTTCAATAAAATTTGAAACAGTGCTTAAATACCTTAAAAAAGATATGAATGCCAAATTTATTTCAAATATCTTTACAAACAAACAAAACACATCGAATTTTGTATAAAAAACGTGTTTTTGGACCGATTGGTCCTATGGGAGCTACATGATATAGTCAACCGATTTGGATTAAATTTAGTACAGTGCTTTGGAACTATAAAATTCTCACGAATATGAAATTTGGTCCCAATATCTTAAAAAACAAACGAAACACAATAAATTTTGTAAAAAAATCGATTTTTTGGAAGATTGGCCCTATGGGAGCTATATGATATAGTCAACCGATTTTGTTTAAATTTGGCACATTGCTTAAGTGCTCTAAAAACTTTCTAAACGTCAAATCTGGTTACGATATCTTTATTAAAAAAACGAAATATAGCGATTTTTGCTTTAAAAAAGTTATTCTGGCCGTTCGGTCCTATGGGAGCTATATAATATAGCCAACCGAGTTTGATAAAATTTGGTACAGTGATTGGGAACTAAAATAAATAAATATAATAATAAAATAATAAAAAACTTTTGAATACCAAATTTGGTTATATCTTGATGAACAAATGAATTATCCATCTAATACTTTTTTTATTGTCGAGGTCGTTTGAAACACCCCTATGGGAGCTATATAATTTAACCCCGACATCAAAAAAATAAAATAAGCTTGTCTCCCCTATGGAATAATATGGGATCTAATGTGAAAGTTTGGTTACTCTAGCTCTTACCATCTCTTAGATCTAGGCGTTCAAACGGACAAACGGACGGACAGACGAACAGACGGACATGGGTATATCGACTTCTCTATTCACCCTGATCATATTTTATGTTACTTTGGGGTGTCTCCGACGTCTCCTTCTATATGTTACATACATTTTCGGCTTGCACAAACTTAATATACCCTTTGTACCATACGGTACAGGGTATAAAAATACATTACTTGTATGATAAAAAAAAATAAAAAATGTTATGCTTTTTCAAAAAACATTTAAATTCATTTAAAAAAGAATATATTTACGGACAATCATTTTTTTATAACCTTTCTGATTAAAGAATATTTGAAAAATATTTAATTTGTAAATATTAAAATAAGTGAAAAAAATTTAAAAAAAACCTGAAAAATATTTTCGTCTATTTTTAAAAACTTTAATAAAGATAAGTTAACATTTTGTAAATATTTATAAAACATCTAATTTTTTGTTTTTATTTTTATTATTTTGTATTTTTTTATTGCTATATTTCATTGTAAATTTTTTTTTTTTTTAAGTAGTCACTATCTTGTTTTTATTTTGTACTAGTGTGCCCGGCAGACGTTGTCCTGCCCACACTTTTTGAATAATCTTAAAGTGTATAAACAACGTAAGATTCTCTGGTTAACTCTCTAAAAACCAGTTTGGACGAACTTAAATATTCTTAAGACAGCTCGCAACTCTAATAAATTCAAGCCCTACAGAAACAACAATTCAACCCCTTTGCGACTACGCTTCTGTCTACACTTAATGTCCAATACCCGGTTTAAAAAAATTTTATACTATGCTATATTCACGATATTCACAAAAATGCGTATATCTCACGAATCAATACACACAAACACAGGCTTAAAACCTCCTTATTGACAACCTCTAAAATGCAAAAAAATCAGATTTGAAATTCATTGATGCGTTTATGAGAACAGCCGTAACACATAAAACATAAGTTTCTTTTGTATATATAAAAAATTAAAATATAAAACGGAAATGTTAAGGTTGATTTTAGACCACATTTTTCAACTTCCCTGTTTATAATTAAGTTTTTGTTTCGTCTATAATAAATGACTTGACCAAGTAACTTAAATAAATAATTTAGCAAATAGAAAAGAATAAAATTATAAAATTTTTAAACTGGTCTAAATTTGTAGCAAAGTCAAGGTCAGCTTATTAGTTAATCTGACAATGTACAAAATGCCACACATAAAAAAGTTAAAAACAAATTTGTCCAAAATTTAAAAAAAAAAAATGTTACTGAAAAATTACTGTGAAAACAAATCTATATTCAGTTCGAGAATCTGGAAACTCAGTTAATTTAAATCCAATAGAAATGGAACAATATTTAGGTATTTTACTTCTAATGGGCATAGTTAAATATCCATAAATGAGAATGTGCTGAATGGCTCCAAAAATTGATAATTTCCATAAGATTAGGCCCATTTTAGAAGGCTTCCGCGAAAATTGTCTTATGATTCCTCCAGAGCAACATAACTGCTTAGATGAGCAGACTAAGCCCTTTCGAGGACGACAACAATTTAAACAATACAACCCAAAGAAGCCGCACAAATGGGGTTTTAAAATGTTTACAAGATGTGGAAAGTCTGGTATATTATATGACTTCGCAATGTACGCAAGAGAAAGAACTTATATAGTTATTCACTTGGTAAAGGATATACCACTTGGTAAAGGATATATTCGATAATTGGTTCACATTGAACATTTGTTAAAAGCTTTAAAAGAAAAAGGAATTTCGGCAACTGGAACAGTTCGTACCAATCATTTGGGAAACTGTTATTTGGATTCTGAAGCAAATTTAAAGAAAAAAGGTCGTGGCTCTTATGACTATAGAGTAGAAACAAATTAGGACCTTATGGCTATAAAATGGTAGGATAATAAACCGGTGCAATTATTATCAACAGACTATGGTATTGAAGCAATATCTGCATGCCACCGATGATACCAAAAAGAAAAAAGTCTATTGACATTACAATAAAATGCTTACTTTAATTCAATTCCAAAAACAAATTGCAATTAGATTAATACACAAAAATGTCTTTATTCTTAAAAAACGGGGCCGCCCTTCGTGTTCTCCACAAACAACTCCATCATCTTCAAGACGTGGAGCAATAAAAACAGTTCAAGACATCCGATTTGATGGAATAGGGCATTTTCATGATTACAAACTCTCGCACTAAGTGTATTTTAAGTTTGTATTTTACCCCAAAAGAAAAACTCAAAAAGTCATCTATTCAAACCAAAAGGAATATATTATGAATGTTCCATTTTATTTAGAAAAAAAAAAAATTATCTAATTAATTCGAAATATTAAAATTTATTTTAATTTGCTAAAACAAATAATGTTCTACTATTAGTTTATAGTTTAGTTGCTTTAATGCAATGAAATGCAAAATTATTTGTTTTTGATAATGGATATCTTTTTCAGCTTTTATAATATAAAAAAAATTAGAAGTTCCGTTTTAAAAATCAAGAAAATTTACTTTTTTTATTATTTAGTTTTAAATTGAGTTTAAAGCAATAAACTGAAGAAGTATTTGCTATGAAATGTTAAAATGTTTGTTTTGATTTCAAAAAATTTATTGTTTTAATTCCATTTTGCTACGCAGCTTACTAAAATTACTAAAAATAGTAGGAGCGACTAAATTTTTAAAAATTTGATTTAATTGTGTTATTTGACCACAATATAGTAAAAAACTACCGTCAAAAAAATTCGAACTATCCTGTGCAAAAAGGCTGCACAAAAGGGTTAAAAGTAGTCGCCCCTAGGTGGAGCGAGCAGAAATAGTAATAACAAATTGATTTGCATTATATATAATATTTTAAAAAGCATATTGACTTACCTTTGACCTTTTTTTATATTGATAATTTCGATATTTTATATTAATATTTAGTTTTGTAGCAATCATTTCGGCTCAATTAATTTTTATTATTTTCACGGCAATTTTATTTACTATTACAAAAGGGCAGAACAAACTGATTTTTCTTTACAATTGCATGCAATGAAAACGTGGACTAACCTTGCTTTTTGCATTCATTGTCTTTAATAGACAACAACAAAATTAAAACATTTTACTCTTGCGTATCTCTTCACACACACACTCACACATGCTGGTACTGACAACTTTCACTGCACATCAAAAACAACAACAACGAAAACTTGCACTTATATGCGCGCGCAACTTTTGCATACTCACTTGCTCTAATAGCTTAAAATACACGTAAAAAAATAACAAAAAAAAAGACAAATTTCACGCGGGCCTTTTCACACCCACACATGCACTTATGTATAACTCTTATTGCACATAAAAAACAAAAAAAAAAACTTGCATGCAGCTGCGTGCGCACCTTCTCGCACTTATGCACAGCATGCGCTTGCTCTAATAACTTAAAGAAAGAAACCAGAAACAACAACAAATTTCGTGCGCGCTTTTACACGCACACGCAGTGTATGCATGTACTGGCATTTACATGTATACAACTCTTATTGCACATAAAAACAAAAAAAAAAAATAAACTTGCATGCAGCTGCGTGCGCACCTTTTCACATGCGCTTGCTTTAACACACACACGCAGTGTATGCATGTGCTTGCATTTACATGTATACAACTCTTATTGCACATAAAAACAAAAAAAAAAATTAACTTGCATGCAGCTTCGTGCGCACCTTCTTACACTTATGCAGAGCATGCGCTTGCTCTAATAACTTAAAGAAAGAAACCAAAAACAACAACACACCCACGCAGTGTATGTATGTGTGTGCTTGCATTTACATGTATACAACTCTTATTGCACATAAAAAACAAAAAAAAAATTAACTTGCATGCAGCTTCGTGCGCACCTTCTTACACATATGCACAGCATGCGCTTGCTCTAATAACTTAAAGAAAGAAACCAAAAACAACAACACACCCACGCAGTGTATGTATGTATGTGCTTGCATTTACATGTAAACAACTCTTATTGCACATAAAAAAACAACAAAAAAACTTGCATCTGCGCGCGCACTTTATTAATTTTATGTAATTTATTTACCAATGATCTCCAATTATTATTTATTACGACACTATTTAAATTTACATAATAAAAACATATTTTGTCACGTGTAAATATATAAATTTGCAATAACAATTGCAGCTCGAACCGACTGCGTCGCGTGATTGACTATTTGTGATTCTCTTTTTTGCTATGTTCTTAGTCTTAAGTCTGCAGCGGCTGCGCTGCCAACTGCGCTGCAACTGTTGCTAATGCAGTAAAGTAAATATGTAAATAAAGTGTTGATTAATTCGTTTGCGCACTGCAGCAGGTGTCAAATTTAAATATCGATGTCCAAAATGCAAATCGATAAAAAAAATGGCAATAATCGTCTGCTCTGCGTGAATGCTTATTGAATGCGGGCAACAGCGCGGTAAATTTAAATAAGATAAACAAATTGAGATATTTTTATGAATAAAATTGCAGTTGAAAGAAAAATCTTTAGGCTTTAAAATAAGTATTCATATATGGTGATATGATATGTAAGATTTGCACAATATGTTGTTGAAGTTGGATTTTGTTGCCTGTGCAATATTTGCCATATTTATGATGAAAATTTTAATGACATTTTTTGTTCACATATCAGCAGTTTTTTGTGAAATAATCATCCACATTTCAATTTGAGGGGATATCTAAAAGACTTAACATTTCATTTGAATAGCTACTTGGCAATTCTGTGTTGGATCTCACATGTCTAAGGGATGCAACCAGTGGATCTGAAAAGGCTGCCAACATTTTGTACATATACAACATATATCCTGGTTTTCCCTTGATCTTGATATTTTACAAGTATTTACGGCTCTGAATTTTTTATAGTCCTTGTTTCTTGATTCCTGGGCTTCTTCTGACATCTCCCCAATGAGTAGGCAATGATAGAATATTAAAGATTGGCCATTTGCCAAAATTTTGTGAAGTGTGGGAGCTAGTTTCTTTCCCGGATATTTTTCCATTTGCAGCTCTGCAGTCTTAGTCGCATATTCACCAAATTTGCTGCCGTTTATTTTTTCCTTGCTGCTGAGAATATTTAAAATAATCAATCTTTTGATAATTTCTTGATCCACTCCAGTTATTTCTGATGTAGTTTTGAGTTTGGCGGTGTGGGTATGTTTTCTTTAATCCTTTTAAGTCGCAAAGGGCTGCCATCGGCAACCGCTTTTGTGAGAGGCATCCTAGATTTTTCATCGTGCTTGCTTTTTTTTTATGGAACCTCCGAAAGATAATTCGTTGCTATATCGACTGTGGCATCGACAAGCATTCTCTTTTCAATAAAATTTGAGCACACTAAATTTAGTTGCTGCTTCTACTGCGTGTTCTTCTTCTTATACCTGCGGCATATTTTGGAGTTGGGTTTCTAGGCTTTTACTGGCCATAGACGCAAAAAGTCGCATACAATTTTTTTAGAGCAGGTAAATCATTTAATAGCCAAAACATTTGTATTAAATAAAAAAAGGAAATTTTTGGAATATTATATATTTTTTTTCTTCCAAAGTTAAAAAAGTGGCCCAAATATAGTGGTACAGGTAAACGGAAGTATTGAAAAAACTAGAACAGATATAAGGTCGTATTTTCCTTCATTATATTTAAATTGTATATACCTATTCATAGAAATCAAGAAAATTGCAATTGGATTCATCATTTTTTTACAAAACAACGAATTGAATAAAATTTTTATATTCTGGATCCTTGGAAAATTCTAAATCAGATACATGTATTGATTTAATAAAACGATTACATAAAAATTTTGATTTTTGCAACGCTTTTGCGGCTGCCGTGCCACTGTGCGCCGTTCGGATTCGGGTATAAACTGTAGGTCCCTGTTCTGTTCGAACAGTTTTTAATAGAGATCCCCATGCCCCTCCAAGGGGTCAAACAGGTAGAAGCCCTTGCCGAGGTTATATTTACTTTGCTGTGAAGTTTTCATTATTATGAACATAGACTAATTATGTATACATGAAAATCAATCAAACGTTTGACAGGTAAGAACAGTTTGTATGGGAAAATCAAATTGTCGTTTTTAGTATTTTCCTTGCAATTTTGTTATATTTTCTCATTGTTTAAACCTTCCCTGGACTTCCACGAACATTTTAAGATCAAATTAGCCAAATCGGTTCAGTTGTTCTCGAGTTTTAGCGAAACTAACGAACGGAAATTCTTTTTATTCAGATTTTTTTTATATGCTATATTTTATTTCCAATATTTAATAAATATTTTGTAAATAACTTTTAATGAATTTTCTCTTAAATATTTGATGAAACTTATATTTGTCTTAGAGAATTTAGTTGTTGACGGGAGCTCTATGACCGCACCCAAGATTCTCTCTCTGACCATTGAACAGATCTGCATCAGTTACTTATAAAAATAATTGGATATATTTTTTTGTACTTTAACTAGCTTAGGCCCATTAAGCCATTTCCGGCTTCATACATTGCAAATATTTTTTTTTTAATTTGGAAAATGGCCGACGAGTAGCCAGGATTTGGTCATATGTGGGGTTCCCACTTTAAAGCGCATATCTATATAAGTATATACCAGAGCTCGGAGAAAACTATCGGCCCATGTGTGCAACTTTTGGGGTGTCTAGTCAAGAAAACCACCCGTTGAGACGCCATTGGTAATAGGTCAATATATTCGGAAAGCCCAGAAAACAGAGCACTTGGGCACTTTCAATATGGTTTGGATTATATATTTTGTTTTTAATAAGAAGTGCCAAAATAGCAAATCTTATCGCCATTGGTTGACAATATTATATAAACCAATCACTACAAAAAAACGATTTTGGTACAATCAGTCCTCTTTCGTTTTTTTACAAAGATATCGTAATCAAATCTGTAAGTAAACCCGCATTTGAGTAAATAATAAACAAACAAACAAAACAAAGTAAACGAGATTCCAAAATATTTTAATCCAAAAAATTGGAAACAAAACTACGATACAACATTAAACATTAAAGAAGCTGTTTATGGTTCCAATGGCTAAACGGTTGCAGTTGTCTGGGGCCTTTGAAGCTTCGTCGTTGTTCTTAGGCTTCTCAGGCCTGTCGTAGGGCTTGGCGCTTACACGGACCTTTTTTGCTTTAGCCTGCCGTGGCTTAGCAGATCCGCTAGGTCCGTGATTTTGATAGCCACTGGGTCCATCCTATTTAAAAGGGAATATTAGATAGTTGGTTTAAGCCGGACATGAGTCCTACTTACCTTGAAGAAGTCTTTTTCTTCAGGTGTCAGTTTGTCCCATTCCTGCAGGCAACATAACTTAAGCTCTTCATTGTTGTTGAACTCTGGAAGATTTCGAATAAACTTTTTGTCAAAGTCTTGTAATTCTTGCTCATCTATGTTTTGGGCAGTTCTGCTTGCTTCGTTTCCCATGATTGAGAAAAAACTCGTACAAAGACTGCAACTTTTACAATTTTCCTTATATTATTTTTATTACTTATTTATAAAATTTATATTGGGACTACTTCCTTGTAGTTTTACTTTGAGACTGACTAAACTGGAAGTATGAGAATTAAGTTAAAGTTTGACAATAAACCGAAGGCACACTTCATTCGATATCAAATTTTTTAAAGTTTGTGCAAATCCTAATTTTCAAATAAGATTGCTTATGACAATATCGATCTGAGGTCTTCGGTGTAGTCGAGATCTTCAAGATTGAATGGTGGATTTTTACTTTTCCAGCGCCTAGCATAGAACCTTAAAGAGAAAAATTAAGAATAGTAATGACGGCAAGAAACAGTCCAAGATTTGGCTTCAAAAACAAAAGCGGAAGAAATAAAATTTTTTTTGACGCAAAATCTTTTCGTCTCGTCTTCGCTGGAGCTGATTTTTGGTTTCAAAATAAATTTTATATTATGGACTCTATAGGATAGAGGCTTAGCTATTGGTGAATTTCAGCTGATTGGAGCCGTATTGGTATTTATGGGTCCTCTTCGACACTGGCTGCTACGGCGAATACGTTTGGCTTAATCTTTTCACCCATCTCCTGCTGGTTTTGTGGCTTAAGATTGGTTTCTTTGACAGCTTCTAGAGCATAAAAATTGTAAAAATTATCATTGGCCACCACATACATTATGCAAAATACCTTATCTTTCTTTTATTAATATAGATTAGAGGATTCCGCACCTCCTAAATACTGCCACCATTTTAAAGCACAATAGACAGGACTGTCTTCTGCTGCCATAATACTATACTTAATTGTTCTATATAAGGTAGTCTACTAGGCGCTGGAAAAGTAAAAATCCAGCATTGAATCTTGAAGATCTCGACTACACCGATGACCTCAGATTGATCTTGTTTCGTTACATGGATTTGCAGGAGTCATAAGCAATCTTATTTGAAAATTTGAATTTGCACAAACTTTAGCAGAGTGTATAAAATCACTTTACAAAATTTGATATCGAATGAAGTGTGCCTTTGGCTTATTGTCAAACCCTTACTTAATTCTCATACTTCCAGTTTCGTCAGTCTCAAAGTGAAACTACAAGGAAGTAGTCAAAATATAAATTTTATAAATAAGTTTTAAAATTGTAAAAATTGCAATCTTTATAAGTTTTGTTTCTCAATAACGAATGAAGTGTGCCTTTGGCTTATTGTCAAACTTTAACTTAATTCTCATACTTCCAGTTTCGTCAGTCTTAAAAAGAAACTACTTAAAAGTAGTCGCAATTATATATATTTAAAAAAAAAAATTTTAATTCTCAAATAGTGTGTTTTATCAAAAATGGGCAGCAACGACAGCAAATATGAGCAAGTAAAAGACGAGCCTGGATTTCGTGTCTTTGAAAGACTCCTGAATGCAAATTATGCAGACCTAAGTGAAGCAGAGTTAAAAAAACGTTGCGCGCAGGAATGGGGCAAATTGTCTGCAGTAGTGAAATCTTGTTTCAAGGTAAGTAGGAGTCATGTCCAGCTAAGAACAAGTATCTAACATTCCGTTTCAAATAGGAATGTCCTACTTGCAGCGCCAATGCCAATCAAAACGAAGGCGCTAGTGGTTCTACCAGGCCACGTACGGCCAAAGCCAAGAAGGTCCGTGTAAGGGCCAAGCCGTACGACAGGCCGGTAGAGCCAGAGAACAACAACGAAGCCACATAGGCCCCAGACAACTGCAACCGTTTAGCCATTGCAACCATAAACAGCTTCCTTAATGTTTAATGTTGTATCTTAGTTTTTTTTTCCCGAGTTTTTCGATTAAAATATTTTGGCAACCCGTTTACTTTGTTTTGTTTGTTTGGTTATTATTTACTCAGATGCGGGGTTACTTACAGATTTGATTACAGATGCTGCAAAAGAGCCAGAGAATTGCAACCGCTTACAAATTGGTACCATAAATGGGTTTCTAAATTTCTTGCGTAAGCAACGGGAAGATAATGAGATGGAACCCAATAGATTAGCCAAAGATTGCATGAAGACGTGGACTAAGCTCTCCCAGGAGGAGAATCAGGCTTATTGCAAACAAGTAAAACTTAAATACAAATTATTTTTAGTTCTATGCTAAACCATTCCAGTTTTTAGCTCGATGACGCTTTGTAGATTTACCTATAATCGTATCTTTGTTGGAGAGATTCAGCTGATATTGTTTGGTGTCCATCTTAGTTTTATGTTCCAAAATTTGTTTTCCTTATAAGAATGTAATTGTAGTATTAATTTATATATTTTGGCATACTGTTTACTTTGTTTTGCTTATTTATTTGTTTGCCCAGACGCGGAGTTACTTACAGATTTGATGACGATATCTTTGTAAAAAAAACGAAAGAGGACTGTTTGTACCAAAATCGTATTTTTTTTTTTGAGTAATATTGTTAACCAATGGCGATTAGATTTGCTACTTTGGGTGAAGCTGAGCACTACTTATTAAATACAATATATATAATCAAAACCATATTGGAAGTCCCAAATGCTCCTTTTTTATAGGCTTCCCGAATATGATGGCAAAACTTGGTTCCCTATTGCCAGTGACGACTCAACGGGTGGTCCTCTTGTGAAAACGTCCCAAAAGTTGAAATCATTCCTGGATAGGTTTTTGCGAGCTCTGATTTATCAGAGATATATATAGATATGCGCTACGAAGTGGAAAACCGTACCTATGACCAAATCCTGGATAATCGTCTGCCATTTACCAAATTTAAAAAAAGTTATGTTCATTGTATGAAGCCGGAAATGACTTAAGGGGCTTATGCTATTTAAAGTACAAAAACTGCATCCAACTATTTTCATAAATAACTGATATAGTTCGTTTAAAGGCAAAAGAGAAACATGGGTGCGGTCATGGGACCCACGTTAAGAACTAAATTCTTTAAGAAAAATATAAGTTTTCATTAAATATCTCCAGAAACCAACGCCTAATAGGTAAATAAACTGACCTGCGAGCCTTTCGGCAACATTTGGGGAACACTATCCATTCGGAAACAGAGCGGAGTTCCGCTGAATACACCGAAATAGTAGTAGATACATTCACTACTAATATCTACAATGCCGCTGCTCCCTCCACACCATTTGGTCTCCAGTTTGGCACAATCAGTTACATATGCAATTACCCTCACCAGGAAGGCAAAGATGCTTCTCGCAAGAAAAATGCGCCTTCTGAGACGAGCAATCCTATCTCAAGACCCATGGGATCGTAGCTTATGAAACCGATGCTTCTCACAAAATAAATGAGAAATTCGAAATGAGCAATACGATCTCAAGACCCGTGGGATCGTAACTTATGGAACCGAGCAGCAAAACAGCTGCGTAGCCTTTTAAGGTGCATAAGAAGTGAGTTCATTTTGAGTATAAGTTGGCCTTCGTTAGAAATGTACAGAGGCCCTCAAAAATCAACCCTTCAGGCAGGTTCCTGTTCACTACTCTGGAGGAGGCCTTGCTAGGAAAGAAGAAGCACAGGCCAATGCGTTTAAACATCAACTAGAGGCTCGCTTCACTTCTAATTAAGTTGCTACAATGACGCATCTCAATGAGATACAAGAAAGCTTACGAACACCGCTGCAGATGTCTCTTCCAATTAAGCCCATCAGGGTTGAGGAGAAAAATGAAATTATCAAAACCCTGCCAAAAAACAAGGCGCCAGGAATAGATATGGACCGGTGAAGGTTTTACCAACTCGTGCGATTCTGTACATGGCATTAATGAACAATGCTATGCTGAGGGTTCAGTTCTTCCCATCTCAGTGGAAGATGGCATTGATATACATGATTCATAAGCATGACCTGGAGTCATACCGGCCAATAAGTTTATTACCATACCTATCGAAGGTGTGAGCGAAGCTGGTTGCCGCTTGAATTTTGGGTGCTATGAATCTATGTGGCATACTCCCAGATCACCAGTTTGAATTCCGGACTGGATATGTCACAGTTGAACAAGTCGATACAGTGGCAGTTCAAATGCTCCAGGCTTTTGATGACCTGATGACTACTGTAATTCGGTATTTATAGACATACTTCTACCGCATCCTTGGTTCTGTGTATTTAAGTTCTATCTAGAAGATCGTGCATTCAAGGTCAAAATACGAGACACCTTTTCCTCCCTTGGTCGAATGAAAGCTAGAGTCCCGCAGGGCAACGCTCTTGGTCCGCTCCTGTACTCGCTTTACACTGCCGATCTACCAATCCCTGACGATGAACACTTGGAGACTCCTTTGAAGGCTTTGATTGCAAGTTACGCCGATGATATCGCCATGATATACAGTTCCAATTGCCGACTGAAGGCCTCCAAAGGTACCTTGACACACTGAGGCAAGACATCTACCCGTGCTTTCACTTCAAAGGACAATCCCCCATCCGAATCAGTTAGATGGTGGGATTCTGGAGCAGCCTAATCAAGTTAAATACCTTGGTATTATACTGGATAGGCGACTTACCTTTAGACAACATCTTAAAGCTACTCGTAAGAGGGGCTTTATTGGATAGAAAATTGTATGAATTTATTTATATGATTTCGACGTAGACAAATGACAGTAATTTTCTGTGTCTACAACTGGCCATAGGTATACCTAGGCATTGTGTAGCCAGTTCTCATCCATGATACAATTTCCTTCGATATCTCTATGCCCATCAGTTGGCAAATCTCGGATATTTCACGCAATATTCGAGAAATAATAATTCAGAATCGGTTATTTGTCGGTAATTTGTTGAATCGAGTCGGCATTTTGAGGCTCATCACCCCCACATTCAACGCTCTCGATTCGCCACTGTAGTTTTTTTTATGGTTGTTAAAGCCTCCTGGATTGTCATGACCTTCGCCTGGAAGACACTGCAGTTCTAATATTAAGTTCCTCAGATGAAAATATTCAACAGTGTAGCTAAAAACAGCGAGAATCTGCTACGGGAGAACGGGGAAGATATTGATATGGTTCAACAAACTTCATCCTCTGATTAGCTGGTAACGATTCGAATCGTGATATTAAGTTCCTCAATGTACGCTCAGCCTACACGGTTATCCAGCTAGGATCCTTCCGTGCATTTTTTTTGCAAGCAAATTTTGAGTCCAATTCCCTCTCCTATAATGATTGTTTCACCATTTTGATTAGTTCGAATTGTGCGTCACCTTCTAATTGTTGCATCATTAGTTAATAGAGTAAACTACTCTAGTCAGTAACAGAACTATCCATCAAATATGATTAGTCAAAAAAAAAAACCCTACAGCACGTTTGTCATTTAATTTAATTTCGCTACCAAAAAAAAGGACGCGGTACGGGGCTGACAACTCAACTACCCTCTAAACGATATGGGACTAATGTTGACAGCAAAAGGACACACATATGCCCCCAAAAGGAGCTCAGATAAGTTATGCATATATGTTTATAAAGAGATATAGAGAAGAAGTTCTTATGACAGCGCGACGTAGATTTGACTGTCAAAAGGAATTTAAATAATGACAAACGATGCGCGCGCCGATGAAGTCAAAGATGAGGCAGGCAGGACGACAGTCAAAGGACTCGGAAGAAAGCTGAAGATAAAAAATGATTTTATTGCGGCCAAGTTTTAGAATGCCTGCGGTGGCTGTTGAAAATTCTAATGTTGCCACATTTGCATGTGTGTGCGAGTGTGTGTGCGTGTATGGCATGTTGCAAGTGGCACGTAGTAGAGCCTGACGATCCTGCTAGATTGCACTGGGGATATGTCTGTTAAAATATTCAGTTGTTGTTTCTTTTGTTATTTTCATATTATTGCGATTTAGTTTTGTTTGTGCTTAGTATGTGGTCATAAGGGGCAGGGGGCGCGGTTGTGCCACAGACGGGGTTGCTGTTAAAGCATTTTCCTATTTTCCTTTATTTTGATTTATGGCATGCGTGCGTTCCACAAAAAAAAAATAAAAAACCCAAACTTTTTTTTTTTGTAGTTTTTAATAGAAAAATAGAATGAAATGAAATTTATGGCGGATATGATAACGCACAAGGATATCATAACAGTTGCTAAACAGCCGGCCGGCCAGCTCGTCCTGCGTCCTTGCCAAACATTTGCCGTCTATGTGAGTTACACATTTCTATTTGCTGTTTCCGCTTTTTGGTATTGTTTTTTTTGCCGCATTTTTCAATTGTTTTGCAGCTATTTGAAATATTTTGTTTTTGGGACAAAAGCAGCGGAAACGGAAGCAGCCATTGTTGGACATGGTCAAACAAAGATATGTTTGGGAATAAGAGATTAATGCTAACAACAAATATAACTTTATTAAAAAATAAATGAAATTTGTTTTGTTCCAGCAGCGACTGCAAATGTTGGCTATTGTTTTGCAACCGAAAAGTTGCACAAAACTATGCAAAGAATTTTTTGGTCCTGTGGTGGGTCGCTTGGGTTCGGCTTCAGGTTCAGCTGCTGGGTCCTAGGCCAGCCATTTGTGGATAGTTGAAATTGTTGTACTTTTTGACATTTTGTTAGAGCCCAGCTGACCCAAAACGGGCCAAGACATGCACGAGTCTACACATGAGCGCCTCGACAAGTGTGCGTCGGATGCGGAAACGGAAATGGCTGCTGCTAGCTGCTGGCTACAATGGCCGCCGGCCGCTGCTCTGCTGCTGTCTGTTTGGCCAAAAGGCGTAAACGGGATTAATTGAATTGAATAATTACATACACAAGAACATACAAACACACATACACACACACACTTTTGTGTCCTTGTGCAACACTTGGCATTGACTTGCCCAACTCTGTCCTTCCGGCCGTCTCTCCTTTATCTCCATTACATTTGTAAGGCATTTTGGTCTCGTTCTTGGTCTGCTCTGTGTTAAATGGCTAATTTGTTTTGTGCATGTTTGTTGTTAGTTACAGCTGCCACAAATGTGTGTGTGTGTGTGCTTGTCTGCGTGTGTGTCTGTCCACCCTAGCCAACTGTGACGTCACAAATACTGTGTTTAGCTCAAATTTAACATCCCCCGGCTAAAAAGGGTTACCCACTGTCCGTTGTTGTTGTTGTTGTAGCGACTGTCAAGGACATTTGTCATAATTTACCCACACATGTACATAATATATCCATGTGTGTGTGTGTGTTGGTGATTTGTGTTCATTGGCTTAAATGGCTTGTGCCATTATTAGACTTAAACACCTGTGGCACATACACACACTCACATACACGCATACAACTGTCACAAACACAACAAATATATTAATTATCTTAACCAGCCAACAACAGCAGCATTTACCACAGATTACTACAACAAAAACAACAAAATAATCCACAAAAAAGATGTCATTAAAAGGTAACGCATTTTACAACGAAGAAAATTTGCTTATTAAATTTAATATTTAAACTGAAGCTATCTTAAAGAGATGCTCTACCTATACCTGTACCTATACATTGTGACAAACAATTTCCGGAAACGCAAAATAATTAATCTTCCTCAATATTTATTTTGTCTCCTTCAAAATATGCGCCTTCTGAAGCAATACACATATGCCAACGCTTCTTCCAATTTTCGAAACATTTTTTATAGGCGTTGGCCGGGATGGCGTTCAGCGCTCTCGTCGCATTCTATTTTTATGGTCGGTATGAAGTCAAAACGGGTTCACGGAACTGGCATTTCTAGTTTTGGAAAGAGGAAAAAGGCTGGTGGCGACGAGCCGATAGGGTGCATGCATCAGCTCCTCTGCAAAATGTGGCTAGCGGAAAGCATGCCCGACGATTGGAAGCTCAGTGTCCTTTGTCCTATATTGAAGAAGGGTGACCCGTCGATATGCCCCAACTACCGGGGAATCAGTCTTATTGCCATCTCATACAAGATCCTGTCGAGCGTACTATGTGAAAGACTGAAGCCATATGCCAACACACTGATCGGACCCTATCGGTGCGGCTTCAGACCTGGTAAGTCAACCACAGACCAGATCTTCACGCTACGCCAAATCCTGGAAAAAACCCATGAAACCCATCGGTACTCATCATCTCTTTATCGATTACAAAGCTGCGTTCGATAGCCCGATAAGGGATCGCCAATACACCACCATGTCTGAGTTCGGTATTCCTGCAAAGCTGATTCGTCTTTGCAGAATGACATTGAGCGGCACCATCAGCTCTGTCAAGGTAGGAACGGACCTCTCCGAACCTTTCAATACTGTTCGAGGTTTCAGACAAGACGACCCTCTATCATGCGACCTTTTCAATTTCGTGATGGAAGGGGTACTGCAGAAGGCCGGTGTACATCGCACTATTTTTTACAAGAGTGTCCAGCTTCTTGCATATGCGGATGATATTGATATCATCAGGCGTTGTAAGCGAGATGTTACTGCTGCATTTTCCGCAGTTTAAAAGGAGTCAGCGAAAGTGGATTTAGCGGTAAACGAGGGCAAGACAAAGTATATGCTGTCTACCTACAGGAACGCTCGGCGTCTGGGCTCCCATGTTGTAGCGGACCGTTATACTTTTGAAGTGGTCAAGGAATTCACGTACCTTGGCACCACCGTTAACACTGAAAATGACATCAGCCTGGAGATAAAGCGGAGAATTACATTTGCCAATAGGTGTTTCTATGGTTTCTATGGGCAGAGACCTCTCTCGAACGACAAAAGTAACACTCTACAAGACGCTCATCGTGCCCGTGCTGTTATACGGCGCAGAAGCATGGGTTGTGTCACGGACAGATGCAGCTGCTCTTGGGGTGTTTGAGAGGATAATTCTACGCAAAAACTTCGGTCCCGTGAGTTTTAAAGACGGCTATCGCATACGGATGAACCACGAGCTGTACGAGCTCTACGACGACATGGATGTTGTCCAGCGCATCACGATACAACGTCTGCGCTGGCTCGGCCATGTCGTCGTAGACCTCGTACAGCTACGGTATTCGAAGCGAAAGCCGACGAAGGACTACGAAGGGGACGACCTCGACTCCGATGGAGAGATCAAGTGGAGGAGAACGTATCCTCCCTTGGTATTTCTAATTGGAGAAGGCGCGCGCAAAGCAGAAGCGCCTGGCGAGAGCTGCTGAGGTCGGCCGTAACCCGAGAGCGGGTTGTAATGGCCAAACGATGACGATGATGATGAAAGAGGAAAAAGTCACACGAGGTCAGATCTGGACTATAGGGTGCCTAGTCGATGATATTTATCGAGTGTTTTGCCCTAAATGCGTTCACAATCGTGTCTCGATGAGATGTCGCGTTATCGTCGTGCAAAATCCACGAATTGTCTGCCCACAATTCCAGCTGACTACGACGGGACCCGTTCACACAAACGCCTCAAAACAGTCACATAATGCTCCTTATTGACCGTTTGTCCCTCTGGAACGTATTCATGATGCACCACATCACAAATATCGAAGAAAACTAAACTTTTTTGTCACAATGTTGGTTTTTTTAAGGTGCACCAAGCTGGACTAGATGCCTTCTTAAACCTCCTTCCTCTGGACAAGCTGCCCAAAAATATGCGACTCTGTCAGCTCTTCGAATAGAATCGGAATTCGATCACAAACGGATTCTAAAGGGAAACACTCTTATTCCCAAAAGATTAAAGACCACTCAGGAACACTGTATAAGTAATTTCCAAGCCCACATTTCAACCCGGGAGGAGTGGGATATGGGTATAGCAGAAGATTCAGAATTCGATCACAAACGGATTCTAAAGGGAAACGTTCTTATTCCCGAGAGAGCACAGACCCCTCAGGAACACTGCATAAGCAACTTCAAAATCCACAACCCAACCTGGGCGGAAATAAGTGTATACCTGACCAAATTGCCTCAATCAAAATATATGCGGATGGTTTCAAGTTGGATAACCGTGTAGGCTGCAGTGGTCTGGGAGACGTAAAAGATGTTCTAACATTGAGCTCTTCAATATAGACGCACCATATTGAAGAGCTCAATGTTAGAACATCTTTCCGACTCCCAGACCACTGCAGTGTCTTCCATAGGTCATCGCAATCCAAGGGGCTTTAATAACAATAAAAAACAAGTAGGCACCAAGAACATCTGCATCTCAGACAGCCAGGCGACTATAGAATCACATGCTGGAAATCTTAAAAGATTTGATTCTTGTAGATGCAATTTTTTTTGTACCTTCAAAGTCAACATATAATCGGTCTAAAAAATACCAATAATCGTAGAGCCCAGGAAAATAAAATTTAACTTACCCCGTGCTCTTCATGGGGCAATAGCGCGACTTACCCAAAACCCCTCCGTCAAAACTTACATGTATAATTTTAGTAGCTATAAAAAAAATACTATATTAATCAAAAAGTTACCGCTCTCAGTCAACCGATTCGTTGTCTCTATTTTTTTTATTCTTTCTTGTATTTTCACAACTCTAAAAATATATTAATCATAAAAAAATATTATTCCAAAATAATGGATTGCTTATAATTCACAACTAGTTCTCTCAAGCAACGCCTCAAAGTGCAAATTTTTTCTTTATCTTTTATTCAAATTTAGTTGTGGTTTTTTTGTAAAGGGAATCATTGATCATTGTGTTTGTATTTTTCTGTTTAACAGTCTTTTAACACTCGCCTAAAAAGAGAAAGCCTGGAAATTTTATTCTTAATGTGGAGCTGTTTATTGTAATAAAAAGCATCTTTATATCTTTATTTACTTTATTCCTTTCAAGTTATTATTACATACCAATTAAGACCAAAACTAAGTGTACCTTAACCTAATCCTGTAACACTATCCAAGCTTTCCAACTCTAAATAAAGATCAAAGTTTCTCAAAGCTTTAACCGCATTAACTTAAATAACTCAAAAGCTAATACGAAATGCATTAAGTGCAGCTTGAGAATACGCTTTATCTTTTGTTCCCATAATCTTACTGAGAGTAGGTTAAATTGGATGCATAGAATGTACTTGAGGTGGTTTGTCCATCCTGCGAAGTTATAAGTAGAAGTTAATAAATACATTCTTGACAGTTAGATAGTATCTTTTAAATTGCCTTGCATCTAACAAACAAACAAAGCTTAAAAAAATGTGGTACAGTCGAGGCGGTGCCCGACAATGGAATATCCTGTACCTTTTTCTCTCGAAAAATTTTGTTCTGCATGTACCTATTAAGAACTTTCCAATTGGAATTAATTTTTGTTTGGTAAAATTCGATATTTATACGTATAAGTTACGAATATTTTTAATAATTGTGATGAAATTCGAAAGTTACGTCAAAAAAGCTTTTTATAGGATATGGGGTAAGTTCCAAGTTGATATGTTGAGGTTTGTGGGAGAATCGATTGCGGTGGGTGGGGATCCGCATCGATCAAATTTGGATTTGTTCTTTAGAGCCACATGAATCAGCTAACCAAAAATTGTTATTCGAGATCACTTGTAACCATAATCCCGGGCATCAGCTGTCTGTAAGTTAGCTAAATGACAGTTTAGAGTATTGTTTACAAGCGCACGAAAGCATTTTGCCGTTAATAAACGCGAAAAAAAATCAGTAATGGATTTCAAACGTAATAGTGTAGTTGCATTATATTTAGCTGGAAAATCACAACCAGCGATTGTTCGTGAGCTCGAACACCTTAAAGTAAATAAAGTTTTCGTTTATCGCACCATAACTCGTTACAATGATACTGGTAGCATCGCAAAACGTCATGGAGGTGGTCATCAAAAGACTGCAACGTCACGTGAGATGGTTCAAAAAGTGAAGAAGCGACTTGAGCGAAATCCCCGACGAAGTGCCAATCAAATGGCGAAAGAACTGAAAATATCTGACCGTAGCATCCGTCGCATACTGAAAAATGATCTCAAGGTCAAGCCTTACAAGATCCAAAAGGCACATGATCTCACACCGAAGCAGCAACAAGTCAGACTTGAGAGAGCGAAGGAGTTGCTTCGCTTGGCCGAAAGCGGTCAATTGCCGAACATTGTGTTTTCTGACGAGAAAATTTTTACAATTGAGCAATTCGTAAACTCTCAAAACGATAGGTTTTACTTGAGGGACCGTTCATACAAGAATTTGAGTCATCGATTGGCCACCAGGAGGCAGCACCCGCCACAGATAATGGTTTGGGCCGCTGTAACCGCAGATGGGCGCTCTCCAATCGTTTTCATCGAGCCTGGCATCAAGGTTAATGCGCAATATTATCGGGAAAGTATTCTGGAGGTTGCTTTGAAGCCGTGGGCAGACAAACATTTCGGTGGCAGACCATGGACGTTTCAACAGGACTCGGCACCGTCTCACAAAGCTCGAGTGAACCAAGAATGGCTGAAAAACAACGTTCCGAACTTCATAACGTCCACACAATGGCTCTCGAATTCACCAGACGCGAATCCGATGGATTATTCTCTTTGGGCCATTTTGGAGAGCAAGGTCCGAACTAAAAGATACAACAGTCTCGAGGCGCTGAAAAAAGCCATTGTCCACGAGTGGGCCAAAATACCTGCAAGTCACATTCGGGCAGCTTGCGATTCATTTTTGGACCGTCTCAAGGCCATAGTGAAGGCAGAAGGTGGCCATATTGAGCGAAAGTAAATTGTTTCTAAATTTCGTATTATTTTTACACATTTTGTACCTTGAATTGAGTAAAGGTAATTTTCCAAAATGAATTTATGGCCTTTTTAATTGGTTACACTTCGAGTGCCGGACCCTGTAGAAGTCCAAATAGGTCGCCCACGTTAAATAAGTTTATTTATTATACAATAAAACAAATTTATTACCATCATCTAAGCAATTTTTCTAAACAATTGAGAAAGTTAAATATATAATATAATTAAATATGCTTAAAAGAGGTTTTGTTTTTTTTTTTTGCGCCCTTATAAAAGTGTGCCACAAAATTCAACCCTTGCTTTTAATTTAAAGCTAATTAGATGCCGCATTTCCAACCAAATCTCAGGCAATCAAAATAAAAATAATAATGTATACAAATGTGTTATGGCTGTATCAAATATATATATAAGTATATACAAACATATATATACATAAACAATGTCTGGCTATGGCTATATATTAAATCTTTGTGTGTGTGTGTGTGTGTGTGCATCCGGTTTGCATGCAAAGTCGCTTGACATTTTCCAAGCTCATTTATGTTGAACCTCTTATTAATTCGATTTTTATCGTGCCCCTGGGAGTCATTGTGCGGCATTTCACGAATTGTGCATATTTCCGGCAGCTCAGTCCGCACACACACACACACACAACACACACAAATATACGACGCACACTTGCACACACCTTAAGCGCGTAAATCTAGTGCGTCTTTATTTCTTCATTAATTTAAGCGGCTGCGTCGGCAGCGACAGCGCAACGTCAGCGTCAACTGCGACAGCGCACAGTGGTTGATAAGCTCGATATGGCTATATTTAATTAAGTTTTTGAGAATATTGTCTATGATTTATATATATTAATAAATATATATTGAAAAAAAACATGTTAAAGTAGATTTGAATTTAGATGATTCCAATAACTTATTGTTTTTCTCAGGTAGTTGATTCGCAGAAGAAATATAAAAAGGGACTAAAACAAAATTGAAAAATGGCGGACGTAAAGTCGGGCGCGGACGCCTTTAGGATACCCTGTACCACTAGCTTGTAATAAAGTCCGATTTCTTCACAAAAAACCGAAGAATTTTTAAGCAAAAAATTTTTTTTGACCGATCGTTCCTATGGGAGCTATATGATATAGTCAACCGATTTCAATAAAATTTGACACAGTGCTTAAATACCTTAAAAAAGATCTGAATGCTGAATTTAGTTCAAATATCTTTACAAACAAACAAAACACATCGAATTTTGTATAAAAAACGTGTTTTTGTACCGATTGGTCCTATGGGAGCTATATGATCTGGTCAAACGATTTTGTTCAAATTTGGCACATTGCTTAAGTGGTCTAAAAAATTTCCAAACGCCAAATCTGGTTACGATATCTTTATTAAAAAACGAAATATAGCGAATTTTTCTTTAAAAAAGTTATTTTGGCCGATCGGTCCTATGGGAGCTATATGATATAGCCAACCGTGATTTGAAACTATAAAAAACTTTCGAATACCAAATTTGGTTACGATATCTTCATAGGCAAACGAATTATTCATCTAAAACGCTTTTTTTTTGTCGAGGTCGTCTCAAACACCCCCATGGGAGCTATATAATTTATCCCCGATATCAAAAAAATAAAATAAACTTGCCTCCTATGGAATAATATGGGATCTAATGTGCAAGTTTGGTAACTCTAGCTCTTACCATCTCTGAGATCTAGGCGTTCACACGGACGGACGGACGGACGGACAGACGGACATGGGTATATCGACTTCTCTATTCACCCTGATCATATTTTAGGTAACTTTGGGGTGTCTCCGACGTCTCCTTCTATATGTTACATACATTTTCGGCTTGCACAAACTTAATATACCCTTGGTACCATCCGGTACAGGGTATAAAAACAATTATTAAGAAGAAATTAATGTATTATGTTAAGTTTATTTCGTCGGCTTGATCTTGGAATTACTGGCAGTGTTTGGCGGATATCGTCAGACTCTTCACGGGCAATTCCTTGTGCTTCTTCAGACATTTTATTCGCAATGTTTCGTATCCTTCTTGCATTACGGCTTTGTCGTGAAAGATTCGATCGTCTTGGTCGCGGCATTCTTAATGACGATTCAAAGAGAATTACTGATGATTATATATTTCTTACAAAATTTATATTATCCAATTCTCTACTTAGCCATAGACAAAATTACGTTTAGCTGTCATTTGCGTTTTATTTTTCCGTGTCAGATGCGTTTTTGTTATATCACGTTTTATAGTGACTTCACCGAAACGCGGTCGAACGGGATAAAAGTATCCAATATCCCTCTCCTGGTTTTAAGCTACCTCTCCACCAGTTTTCACCCAAATCGGTTCATCTGCTCTTTAGTTATAAATAGTATAACTAACATCACTTTCTTTTATATATATAGATAAAATCTATGATATACAATATCCGCCGTACTCCAGAAAACGAATCCGAACATTTTATGCGGATTTATTTAGAAACCGAATGGTTCTCCCAATTTGCACCAACCCGAATTTTACATGTGGTTTGAATCCAAATGTTTTGTTGCAAAAGGAATTAAAACGAATCGGCAAAATGGGCTTAAAAAACCACGAATTTTATACTGAAATAATATTTTAAATGTTCCTTGATTTTCTTAGATTATATTGATAAGTTTATTTTTTCGAGTTTTCCGGAGCACGACTCACAATCAATAAATAAACATTTTTATTTAAAAACAGCGAACTAGTACTTATTTTTGAACTAATCGTTATTAAAATTTGACAATATGAAATTCGAAATAACAAAAAAAATAAATAAAAAATTATAGGAAATTAGGTATCGATTAAAAAATATATGGTATATTAAAACAAGAATAAAATTTTTAAAAAAGTTTATTTATAATCAAAAAATTAGAAAAAAATGTAAAAACATACATTAAAATTTAAAAAAAAAATTATTGTAGTATTTATAAACTTTTAAAAATATTTTTTAATTTTTAAACTAAAAAAAAAATTTTTAACTAAAAATACTTTTTTATCTTATATATATAAAATTCTCGTGTCACAATGTTATGTTCGTTCTAAGCTTAGGATCTCACGAACGGCTGAACCGATTTGGCTAATTTTGGTCTTGAAATGTTCGTGGAAGTCCAAGGATTGTTTAGGGTTGAGAAAATATAACAAAATTGCGACGAAAATACTAAAAAGGACAATTTGATTTTCCAATACAATTTTTTTTTTAATTTAGGTTGGCATTGTGTACATTGTCAGATTAACTAATATTTTTTAGTTAATAGTTTTTGTCGAAAGGAAACACAAAAATTTTAAACGATTCATGTTTTGATTTCTGTGTAAAATACATATGATCAGATCAATATTTGCACATAATGCCGCCAAAAAGACGTAACATTGGGAGACGTTCGCGTAGAACTCAATTGCAATCATCCCAAAGAACAGCTGAAGCTGAGGAACAACGTTCGCAAAGGAGTGAGTTGTGTCGATTAAGAGAAGCAAGATCACGTTCTGCTCATACAACAGAAGAACGAGATGAATACAATACGAATGCTCGAATGAGAATGACGCGAAATAGGGATTATCAGAGTCAATCAGATGAAATCCATGCAGAACAGAATTTAATCCAAAGAACATTCAGGCAAATGCGCAATGCATCCAATCTGCACAGAGCTGCATTCGAATATAACAATACGACCGATTATAGCTCGCGTCAATCTGTTGTAATTGGATAGATGAACAAGGTATGTGATCAGTGCCAAGCACTGAAATTTCCCAATGAAACAGCAGGCCTGCTTATTATCAAAAGCAGTGTATTCGGAGAGGTTCGCTGCTGGATGTATTCGGTAGAATGGCAGAAGAGAGGATTACCTCAGAAAATACTACCGCATGAAATTGATGATGTGATCAACCACAGATCAACCACAATCAAAGTGCAAAAACAAGAAATTGAAATTGACAATCGTTGGGTTGTTCCATTTTCGCCATTATTATCAAAAACTTATAAAGACCACATTAACGTCGAGTATTGCAACTCAGTAAAATCAATAAAATATATCTGCAAATACGTCCATAAGGGAAGCGATATGGCGATTTTGGGTGTGAGAGCCGACAATGTGAATGACGAAATTTCACAATATGAAATAGGATGTTGCATTAGCAGAAACGAGGCAATATGGCGAATTTTCTCATTCCAAATTCACGAACGACACCCAACCGTTGTCTATTTAGCAGTTCATCTAGAAAATAGTCAACGTGTTTCTAGACGAGCGAGCGGAGCGAGCGTGCCGAAGGCCGGCTAGTGTTTTTATAAATATTTAAATCAAAAATTTTTTACGTTGAAAGAAATACGTTTTTTTACTCTCAATTAGCTCTTCTGAATTATTTCTCGTTTTGTAATTGTTTACTAGTTATAAATTAATTTTTAAAATTTTTAAATTAAAAAAATATTAATAATCACTATTGAAAACAGAATTGCATAAAATATAAAATTTCTACCTCGGTAACTCGTATACAACTAAAAAATTTTATATGCATACTTTCAACATCTTAAGACGTCCTAATTAATTGTCGCCAAAAAAGTTAGTTTCGCACCACTGTGCAGCGTCGCGTACTTCAGCGCTTAGATTGCCAAAGGCAGATTATTTTATTTTTTGTGCTTGCTACACTTTGGACTGGTTTTAAACCAGCGCGTGCCACAACCGGCGGGGTGGTGCCACCAAGTTGAACGAGTTAAGGTTAACCCCTTTACAGCTGTGGCAATTTAGACAGTCGTCCTGGACTGATTCGAAGCTGCCGTCGTCGCGTCGAAGCTGGCGTCGTTCTGGCCGTGCTCAGCCTTGAAAATCTAATTAAAACAACAACCACCGATTTTTGTCTTTGGCCAAGTTATAGGGCTAAATGGATAAGGGCAGAGGGTATAGGGTTAGGGTGGTGGGTGAAGGTTGAAGGGTAGAGCCGGTAGAGCTGGGCAAAGCTTTATAAATGTTTTGATTGCATTAAAGCGCTGCCAAGCGAAACGTTAAATGTATATATATATAGATTTATATTTATAGATGTGTGTATCTGTGTGTGTGTGAGTATCTGTGTGTGTGTCTGTGTAGAGTGTGTGTGTGTGTGTGCATAGGTAACGCCAAAGTCTTGCATTTGATTTGACTCATAATGAAACTAAGCGCATTGTGTTTTTTTTTTATATCCTTTAAGTAATGATAAGTGGAAGATGTACTGAGAAAACAAACTTCCAAATAGAATAATTTCCAAATTGTATAAATTATATTAAGTAAATTATGTATTTGAGAAAGATAGAATTTTTAATAATGCTCGTTAAGTCTAAGTTTCATAAGTAAATTTATAGAGCTTGTAAAAAGTAAGTTAATCCTAGTTTTTAAGTCTTAAGAGGGCATTTACTTAAGTTAAATATATATTATCAAAAATTGAGGAATGAAGTAAGAAACAAATTTTTTTAAGTATTTGGCACAAAAAAAAAAAAATTATTAATCAATAAAAAAAATCGAAAACCACAAAAAAAAATTAGACTGAGAAATGAACCTTGGTCTCTTGACGTCACAACGTCAAGGTTTTTAACAAATCAGATATCGTAATCTATGTTATTATACCCTGTACCGTATGGTACCAAGGGTATATTAAGTTTGTGCAAGCCGAAAATGTATGTAACATATAGAAGGAGTCGTCGGAGACACCCCAAAGTTACACCCCCATGGGAGCTATATAATTTAACCCCGATATCAAAAAAATAAAATAAACTTGTCTCCTATGGAATAATATGGGATCTAATGTGAAAGTTTGGTAACTCTAGCTCTTACCATCTCTGAGATCTAGGCGTTCACACGGAAGGACGGACAGACGGACATGGGTATATCGACTTCTCTATTCACCCTGATCATATTTTAGGTAACTTTGGGATGTCTCCGACGTCTCCTTCTATATGTTACATACATTTTTGGCTTGCACAAACTTAATATACCCTTTGTATCATACGGTACAGGGTATAAATATAATAATAATTACGAGGTTTCGTTCCTCAATTAAAAGACTGAACAGCTTCAATTACTCTGCTTAGGTTACTGCTTTACGCTTGGCTGCAGTTGCCATATAATAAATTTAAAATTGGCGTTTGTGAGCGAATTATACGTGCGATTGCTACATAGAAAACTATTTATTGTAGAATAATGATGCAGCACTTTTTGTAGATAATTTTAAATACTTTAACAAATTATGGTATATTAAAAAATTTCCGAAAACCATCAAAACAATCACTAAAAGTTTCATTAACTAAGTATTTATTCTTAAAATTTGGTGTAAATAACTTCATAAATAAACTAATATCGAGGTCCTCTTATATAATTTAATATCTCAGAACCCTCGGCTGCTAGGGTTTTCCTGCTTGGGTTTCGGATTCAGCATAACTCTGAAGACTGTACAAATCCCTTCTTATTTATTGGACGGACTAGGCTAATCATTTGCAAACATCTTTGTTGTTTTCTCTTAAATTTTGAGCTGAGTAATCCGCAGCCTACATATTTGGATAGACTTCTCGCATCTTGAATCGAATATTTTGCAGCTCTAGACTTTGAAATCGCACCGTTTTTGTCGCCTGTAATGAAAGGATAAGTGTTCTAAAAATCTTGTACGCTTCTATAATTTTCGACACGCAACACAATACTTACAGGCTTTTCGAAATCCTCAATCCCCATTTTAACGAGCATACAAAGGAGCTTGGACTCACTGTCATAGCAACGGTTGTTGACGGTGCCGGCATAAATATTATGCCCTATTTTGAAAAAATCGTAAGCATTAAACAAGTTTTCTTTATAACAACCAGTTGTCCCAGTGATATGAATGGACCTCGCAATCAAGCTATCACTGTTTTGGCCAATTTGGCACAATCCGTGGGAAAGGAAAATTTTATGCCACTTGTCGATGATACTATAAAATATTGTCTTTAAGTGATTTTACAAAAAAAAACTTTTTGGTGAAAATGAAAGCAACACACATGTGAAACGCATTCGCATCAAAATATTCGGCAAAACTTTCATATTTTACCTTCTCATTCCCGTTGGGCAATATTCTAATTTCTTCAGATAAAATAAAATATATAAATAGCGGACGATCTCCTTTTCTCATAAGCATACAATCTGCAACAAAGTAAATGTGGTATTAGTTCAGAGCGTATAAACTGTAAAACATATTTCTATTATTTTTAGTTTTAGTATTTTGGTATTTTTTTGTATTGGTACTTAGTGGTGGAAACCTTTGAAAGCAATCCAAATGCAGTTTAGTCAAGCATATGTTCCTTTTTTGTTCCGGATTACGATAACGTTCACGATTTTAGGATTCTAAAAATGGCATTGATTCAGACTATTTTGCAAATTATTGCCAATTAAATAATACTTACATATTGGCTCATATCATCGACAAGTGGCATAGAATTTTTCTTTCCAACGGATTGTGCCAAAATGGCCAAAACAGTGTTAGCCTGATTGCATGGTCCATTCATATTGCTGGGACAACTTGTTGTTATAAAGAAAACTTGTATAATTCTTACGATTTTTTCAAAATAGGGCATAATATTTATGCCGGCACCGTCAACAACCGTTGCTATGACAGTGAATCCAAGCTCCTTTCTATGCTCGTTAAAATAGGGATTGAGGATTTCGAAAAGCCTGTAAGTATTGTGTTGCGTGTCGAAAATAATAGAAGCGTACAAGATTTCTAGAACACTTACCCTTTCATTAGAGGCGACAAATACGGTGCAATTTCATCGTCTAGAGATTCAAAATATTTGTTCAAAGACGCGATAAGTCGATCCAAATATCTAGGCTGCGGATTAGCCAGTTAAAAATTTAAGAGCAACAAAGATGTTTGCAAATTAGGTCAGTTGCTCAAATAATTAGCCTAGTTCGTCCCATAAATAAGAAGGGATTTTTACAGACTTCAGTGGAGTTATGGCGGTATCCGAAGCGCAAGCTAAGAAAGCCCTAGCAGCCATGGGTTCTGAGATATTAAATTTTAAAAGAGGACCTATTAGTTTATTTAGACTGTTTTGCAAATTATTGCGAAATTATTTAATACTTACATACTGGCTCATAACACCGGTTTTGGCATTTTTATTTAATATCTTCTAGCATGCTCCACCTCCTTAAGCCAGGATACGTTTTGACTTAGAATAAGCACTATTTGATGAAATAATTCAAGGAACTCCTCCTCAGCCTTAGCATCTTCAAACGGTTGATCAACATTATCGTCATTGTTCTCCATTGTTTGAAATTGTTTGTACACCTTTAATTTTTACAAAACCCGCACGAAACTGCTTATGAAGAAGATTTTATTTCCGTTTTTTTCTTTTTTTTTATTTATTAAAATGTGTTGTTTGTAATAAGTTTCTGTGTAGACTGAATTTTGATTTGTTTATAGTTGATTTAAGAAGTACGGCTTGCTTGCTTTTCGACTCCAATTTAAATAGAAATTTGCCTTCGATAAACACCTTACTTAGTGCAAGAGCTGATTTATTAGATATATTGACGAACTATTAAGAGCGAACTTATTCGTAGCAGTATCACTCGATCTTCCTGTGTTGGGTACTTCGACACTCTGACATATCCCTTAACGAGTGGGACGGACGAGTACCCTTCGATTCTTCCAGTTAAGAATTTCGAAATATTGAAAATCGGGGGGGGGGGGGGGGGGAAAAAGAAAAAAGAATGGGACTTGGTTTGCGGTTATCAAATCCCCCTATTTTGTAGATCATTTTATTGGAATTCCACATCGAGAATGAGAGCTATTCCGAAAAAAATATGCCGTACATGTGCGATTTATTTGTTGGATTTGGACTCACTCTATCGAATATTGTTTAGCTTACGGGTCGTCTCCCATCACGATCTTAGAGATGTGTTTTTAAGCACCGGGTTTCTTTAACTATAATTTGCACCACACGAAAGGAGTCATCTTTAGAGATGTTGCAAATCGATTCCCCGTTCCTGAAACTCATAATAACAACCTTGCTTTATCATTTTGTATACAGCGTGACTCCAGACGAGCTTCACGAACTGCTTTCGTGAGTAATAATCGCCAGCTACGGAATTCCACAGCCCAGTGATGGAGGCTTGATTACCAGAAATTGAATACAGCTGATCGTTGCATTCTTGTCGAGGAAGTCCTCGTCTGAGGTCATAAAATATAATTTCAACAAAATGTTCTTGATTCAACAATTTTCCAAAACGCAAAATGTAAATGGTGATCATCGTAATCTATGTGGATAATTTCTCTGCATTAAGGGCGTTTCAACTAACTCATTACAAAGGTCCAAAAAATAAACTCTGTTGACAGGATTAGCTTTAAGACTTTTCCATCCGTATCCAAAGCCACCGCAGAATTTGTTTCGATCTATGGTTTTAAAACGTGTTATTATTTGGTTTTTATACCGTTGAGCTCAAATCCGAAATCCAAAATTCCTTGGCACTTCATAGTTCTGAGATAACCTGGAAGTTGTCTTTTTTTCGAGCTTATGTACGAATGGCGTAATGCGTCCTTTTTAACCTCAAATTCGAATTTAACGAACACAAAATATTGAATAAAACTATCATAAAAATCGAGGGGACCACTTTTTTTTTTGAGACAGTTGGTGGTCGCTGAATCTGAATCCGATTTCGATAAAGCCCTACAGCATGTGAGGTTTCTGAGATAGCCTCCAAATAGCTTGTTTTTTTTTTGGTTATGGTTCTGGACCTGGTGCTACGTATTACAAAAAAGGAAAAATTTTATTTTTATACCCTGTACCGTATGGTCCAAAGGGTATATTGAGTTTTTGCAAGCCGAAAATGTATGTAACATATAGAAGGAGACGTCGGAGACACCCCAAAGTTACCTAAAATATGGTCAGGGTGAATAGAGAAGTCGATATAACCATGTCCGTCTGTCCGTCCGTCCGTCCGTCTCTCCGTCTGTCCGTGTGAACGCCTAGATCTCAGAGATGGTAAGAGCTACAGTTACCAAACTTTCACATTAGTTCCCATATTATTCCATAGGAGACAAGTTTATTTTATTTTTTTGATATCGGGGTTAAATTATATAGCTCCCATAGGGGTGTTTGAGACGACCTCGACAAAAAAAGTTTTAGATGAATAATTCGTTTGTTTATGAAGATATCGTAACCAAATTTGGTATTCGAGAGTTTTTTATAGTTCCCAATCACTGTACCAAATTTGATCAAAATCGGTTGACTATATCATATAGCTCCCATAGGACCGATCGGCCAAAATAACTTTTTTAAAGAAAAATTCGCTATATTTCGTTTTTTAATAAAGATATCGTAACCAGATTTGGCGTTTGGAAATTTTTTAGACCACTTAAGCAATGTGCCAAATTTGAACAAAATCGGTTGACTATATCATATAGCTCCCATAGGTCCGATCTTCCAAAAAATCGATTTTTTAACAAAATTTGTTGTGTTTCGTGTGTTTGTTAAGATATTGGGACCAAATTTGACATTCGTGAGTATTTTATAGTTCCTAAGCACTGTACTAAATTTAATCCAAATCGTTTGACTAGATCATATAGCTCCCATAGGTCCAATCGGTCCAAAAACATGTTTTTTATACAAAATTCGATGTGTTTTGTTTGTTTGTAAAGATATTTGAACTTAATTTGGCATTCATATCTTTTTTAAGGTATTTAAGAACTGTGTCAAATTTTATTGAAATTGGTTGACTATATCATATAGCTCCCATAGGAACGATCGGTCAAAAAAAAATGTTTGCTTAAAAATTCTTCTGTTTTTGGTTTTTGTGAAGAAATCGGACTTTATTACAAGCTAGTGGTACAGGGTATCCTAAAGTCGTCCGCGCCCGACTTTACGTACGCCATTTTTTTTATTTTAAAAATTGCAAATTAAAATTGAATTTAATTATTTTTTGAGCCTGCTTGGTTCCCACAGTAATGGTTGGCGCATTTTTGTGGTATAGACTTCAACAAATTTTAATGGAGGCCTTACGTGTCCTTGAAGAATCAATATTAAGGATCCCAAAAGATATAAATTAAATTTAAAATGCCTTTAAAATTGGTGTATTTTAAAACACAAAATAATTCAAATCGAATTGTTGGCCTTTGCTTGTGCTCAAACTCTTAAATAAATTATTGTTTATTATATTTAAATTAATAAATAAGTTTTTAAAAATTATGAGTTTTTGTCTGTCTCTAATTTCTTTAATTCCAACGCTGCATCGTTTGTTTTATAGGTTGACTATGAAAAAAAAATTGAAAGTTAAATAAAAGTGTATCAACTTTTTTATTTTTAAAAAAATTCTGAAAGTTATTAAATTAAATCAAAATTGCTAACAAAAAAATTTTGGTTGCAAAGTTAAAAATTCATATTTTGGTCAGAATATAAAATAATCACAAATACAAAAAATTCAACCGAGAATCGAATCTTGGTCTTTTGACGTCACAACGTTAAGTTTTCAGCAAATTTGCTACCCTTTTGTAAATAAAAAAATATTTAATTTAATAATTAAATATATTTTTAAAATTTAGGAATTTTTAGTCTGTCTTTGTTTTTTTAAGTCAAACGTTGCACAGTTTGCTTAAATTAAAAAAAAATTGAGGGTTAATTAAAATGATGTCTTAACTTGTGTTATTAATAATTAATATTCCAAAGATATTTAATTAAATTAAAATTAAAACCAGCTGCAATGTTAAAAATTAATATTGTACTCAAATTTAGCTGTTTTCAGTAATAAAAAAAAGTAACATTTTCAGCGAATTGAGTAACGTCACGCCAGATAACGAGAAAGTATTTTTTTTTAATCAATGTAATGCTACTTAAATGCTACGTTACATAAAAAAATGTTTTTTTTTATTTTTGCCTTTTCCTTTTTTTCTCCACGTTTTGTCTTACAAACGTAACGTCACGCCAAGCATCTTAGCCTAAGCTAGAGCTAAATGTTGTAATAAAATATTCTATTATACAATTTTTTAGGTATGGCTAGGTTAGACGTAAAAGGATATCTGGTGAATGCTAGTCCTTTGTGTTGGCTGATTTTGCCAATTTTATTTTATGCGCTTTTTTAAGACCAAGACTGAGATACTATTTTTTTGTTTTTAATTGTTAAAATTCAGACAAGTCATAAATTCGATAGGGGCATAAAATTTTATACGCAAAAGTTTTCTTCAATTTAATTGTAGAAAAGTTCACCAGAGTCAGTGTTCTCTCTCTCTTTTTCTCTCTCGCTCTGGCCAACTAATTCTCTCTCTGTTTGCGAAGTCTATTATTTCAGCTCGATTAAATCGTCTTACGGCTGAACGAGCTTTGTCTTAATATTATGTAGATGTCTAGATAGCTACGTTGAGTCCATTCTGGGATAATCCGTGCACATCATAAGCACATCCTTATGCAAATCAAATACGCAGCTCTGGAACGCTCCTTCGGAGATTCTCTCTAAGTGTATGTGTGCGTGTGTGTGTGTGTGTGTTTTGCGACCAAATGATAAACAAAAAGTAATTTACTACAACAGACAAAACAAAGGCAAAGCCAAGTTCTAGAGCCATCACCTTTGCCGGTTAGGCCCAAGCTCCGGCCCGGTCCCAATCCCAGACTCAAATCCTGAGAGCACTTGGAACGTCTTTGGGGCTGCGTTTGGCCGCAACGTGTTGCGCCTTCTGAGATTCTTGCCTTTTGAATGGTCTGACAGCTGTGCAGACAAGCAGACGAGACAACAAGGACATACAGGACATACATGTAGAGCATATGACATCCTCTAAACATTTGTAGGCTGTGGCAAAGACAAATGCCTGTCTGTGGCAGTAGCCCGAGTAGAAGAAGCTCAAGCAGCAGCAGCGGCAGCGGCAGAGGCAACTCCAGGAGGCAGCTTCTTGTCGAGAGTCTATGACAATTGCAAACAACGTGGCAAAACAACAACAGCAATAAGTGGAAAATAAAGTCAATTGAGGGTTGCCGAAGTTGGAATACACTCACTTCATCGTCAGTAGAATTTCAACTGATTTTTTAATAAAGAATTCTTTTTAGTTTTGAAAAATTATTTTAAATATTACTTTTCAAACAATGTGGAAGATATGTTAGGAGCCAAAATTGTTTAAAAAAATAAGTTTAAAAAAATTGTGATAACGAAGATAAAGCAAATCTAAAAATTTTACTGAAAACTATTAATATTAATTTATACGTTTTTTTTTTTTTTTTGGAACTTTCTAAAATATATAGTTATATGAACAATTTTAAGGAAATCTAACTCTTGCTCTGAGAAGTTAAGGGAAGAAAAGAAGGCGAAATAAATGCAATTAAATAAGATACAGTTCATCTAAAATGTTGTCTCACAAATTTTTAATTAGAATTATTTGATTTTTCTTTTGCTCAAATTTTTTCCTCAAAAGTATATATATGGACTTATATATATGAAGTATATATGAATTACGATATATTATATGGACTATTTTAACAATATATCGATTTGTTCTAGGGCCCTATGCTCAGGTTAAAGAAATAAAAAAGGAGTAAAAAGTGAATTAAAAAAGATAGACCTAATCTAAAAATTTTTTCTCAAAAATATAACAGTTTTTAATTTACATTTTGGGGGAACTTTTCATTTAATAAACCTTAAAAATAATCGCCGTATTATTGAACGATTTTAAAGAAATCTTACGCTTGCTTTGAGGACCTTTGCGCCTCAAGGATAAAAAGAAATACTTGTTCTTTTTTGGTAGTGAAAAAACATAAGAGAGTCAAAAAATTTATACATAAATTAAAGTTAAGCCCAAACTTTTCCGCTCTTATTAAAATAAAAAAGTCGGTTAATCGCGAAAAATCGAACTACAAAATAAATGATTGTTTTTTTAAGGAAATAATCCAATCAATATTACACAAAAAAAAAAATTTTTTTTTAGGAAATTATTTATTGGTAATCTTTACATAAGGCATCGCAAAAATCTTACGATTGAACGCTATGAACGTTTTCCAAAAGAATCGATCCCTTGCTTTATTTTCACAAGTAAAAAAATCATAAACGACCCAAAATATTATTCTAAAATTTCCATTTTAGTCAAAATTGTTCCTCAAATTAAATTTTAATTTTACATAAAAAACTTTAATTAATCCCAAAAAATCTAAACTCTATATGGGCGATTTCTTTAGGGATTCTGGTCTATCAAGTAAACAGTAACATAAATATTTAATTAATATACAAAATTGGTGTAAAAATAAAAGTGAAGAGCTTCAGCTTAAAATTAGATTACTTGGGCCAAATTTTTTACTAAGAAATTATGTATTACATATGGGTATGGCTCTATGTACCACCTTTGAAGTCCAGGATATATGTATGTATATATGTAAGTATATGGTTATGACAGAAACCTAAGATTTCGCTTCGTACGTTTCGAAAACCACATTTAATATCTAGCAAAGAGAAGTTTTGAAACTATACCGCCTAATTTTTAAATTCAATAGATTTTGGGAGAATAATTGGGACTACCAGATAGACCGAGTATAAATGGTAGATATTCAACGACCTACTTGGATCCAGTGTTATGGAATATATATTGCTACTTTCTTATATGGTAACCCAGAATAGACTAGTGTATCGTTGGGTATGGTCTACGACCGATTCCGCATTCTTGGAGTTTCATCCACGGTAAGCCCAACTCGATAGGAGATGTGACAGCTTTAAAGTTTTCTTCTTATTTCACGTCGATTGTAAGCTCGGTTTTTTGATGAAAATTTTTAACTTTCAATCTTCTCTGGATACCCGTGGGGAGTAAAGGGGGCTTTAGAGAACCTGAGGTTTATTATCAATCTAATTCCTCAGTCCCTACCCTCACCTTCCTGGTAACCTGAGTTGTGATAAACAACTCGCATAGGAGGAACGAGAGCTATATCTGACTGAGGACAACAGGAATAGCGAGAGAGCATACCCATCCCTATAGAATATTGCATGACACGGCTTGGACGACTTGCAAAATTTCGACTTATCTTTTTACAACATACTACCAGCAATGATAACAGTGTCTTGTCAGAAAAATATAGATTCTCATTATATAAAAGATAAGAACATCGGGTGAAAAAAGCGAACATTTCTAACAAGAGACAGAAAAAGCGAACATATTCCTTGAAAAGCGGACATATGGTAATCTTAAATATAATATTATTATTATTTCCTTGAATTTTATATATGCAAAAAACAAATAACAAAATATAATTTAACATAGACATAATACATATATGTATTTACGGTGCTCTTTATAGATCCTACTTTTAGATAAAACAATTTTTAAAGTTAAAAATATATCAACTATTGTTTTATTGAATTAGAAATATAAACGTTAATATTCACCAAAATGTCTGATCGAATAACTTTTAAGGATTTTTGACTTTCATACACTTTTTTTCAAAAAAATTATTTTATTTTGAATCTTTTATTTAATCTACATCGACTAAACTCTTACCTTCCGCATAGGAGCAGAATAATAATAATTCCTTGATTAAATTTTACGTTTCTATTTAAATTAATTTATAATTTTTTTATATTACTCGATTTTATATTTTCTTCTTAACAAAATCTTCTAGAACATTTAGAGATTCAAACACATAAGACGAATCTTCGCTCTTCATTTCTCGAAAAATTCCAAGAATATCTTCAAAGCTAAATATTCGAAGTTAATATTAATAATAAATAATATTTAATTTACACTCGCGCATAATTTATTAAAATTAAGCTCTTGTAATTTGTTGAGTGCCAAGCTGCTAGTAGTATATTTTTTACTCTTTCTGTTTTAACTTCATTTTTTATTGGTACTTTTTTACTACATTGTGGTATTTGCACTAAACACATTAAATCTCATGGTAATAATCTTAATGTTGGTATTTTATTCGTTCTTGAATTCAAAAATACTTAGATTTAACTTTCTACAAGAAAATTGTAGCATAATTCGTGTTCAGAATTAGTCTAATCTAATCTGGTAATCATAATAACTTAGAAATCTTTCTCTCTGAGGTTCCTGCCAGAAATCGGGCATCATATCTCATCATCTAAACTATATACAGATACTTAAAAGATTTCCCTTTATTTTCCGGCCAGAAATCGGGCATCATAGATCATCATCTTAACTATATACAGATACTTAAAAGATTTCCCTTAATTTCCTGCCAGAAATCGGGCATCATATATCATCATCTTAACTATATACAGATACTTAAAAGATTTCCCTTTATTTTCCTGCCAGAAATCGGGCATCATAGATCATCATCTTAACTATATACAGATACTTAAAAGATTTCCCTTCATTTCCTGCCAGAGATCGGGCATCATATATCATCATCTTAACTATATACAGATACTTAAAAGGTTTCCCTTTATTTTCCTCCCAGAAATCGGGCATCATATATCATCATCTTAACTATATACAGATACTTAAAAGGTTTCCCTTTATTTTCCTCCCAGAAATCGGGCATCATATATCATCATCTTAACTATATACAGATACTTAAAAGATTTCCCTTTATTTTCCTCCCAGAAATCGGGCATCATATATCATCATCTTAACTATATACAGATACTTAAAAGATTTCCATTTATTTTCCAACTGCCAAACTGTCGTGCAAAACCAATATACTCTTTTTAGCAGCGTTAAAAACCACAAGCCAATGCTGACTATGACGCTGACTTGGTCTCTTCAGTGTCAATGTAAATGTGCGTGTGGGAGTGCGTGTGTGCGTATGTGTGCGTGTGTGTGTGTAGGACCACATATGACACTAACGACAAACACTTGGAAATCTCACAGTAGGCTTTGTGTATCTGTATCTGTGTCTGTATCTGTGTGTGCGTATGTTTGTGGCAAGTAAGTGATGTGTTTATTTGCTTGAAACCATTGTCAAAAACGTACACAGACCAGCAAAAAAAAAAAAAAAAAAAAAGAAAACTTTGTTTTACAACACTTGAAGTGCGTTTTTCCTCAAGTGAGTGACTTTTCTTCTGTCAGCAGCAAAATGCTGCATTTTTCATTTTATATTTTTTATTTTCTCTTTGTTTACGCAACAAAACTTCAGAGTTGCAATTTATGGCACTCAAGTTGCAAAAGCAGAGAAAAATAAAAAAATAACAAAGTAAAAGAAAAAAACAAATGTCGACTTAATTGTAATAAATTTTTATGTCATCATGTAACTTTTGATGAAAAATAAAAAAAAAACATAGCATAGTTTTGTGCGCTTAAACGCTCTCTTTGCATTTTACGCTCTCATTTTATGACGCACACACTCACACGCTCTCCCGCTCTGTTAGGCAGCAGCAGGCTCCTCCTACATTTTGCTTTCTCCCAGCTGAAGCTTTAGGGATTTTTATGACAAAAGCAACAACAACAACAAAGACAACGAGTGAAATGCGAGACGAGACGAGCTAAAGTTGTAGTTGTTGTTATTGTTGTTGTTGTTGTTGCTGTAGGGGCGTCGCCATTTTGTTAGTCATAAAGCTCCGCCCTTTTTTGCTTTGGCACACAAACAAATGAGCTCAAGTTACTTGCAGTACATGTATGTATACATAGAAATAGTATATAAGCAGCTTATAGCTAGTTTATGCTATGTTAGCGTCTATATACTTTGGTACATAAGTTAAATCTTGTTTACAACTATGCCGACAAAAATAACTCAATTTGTGTAATTTTTTTTTTTAACTGCTTTAAATTTATGGAGAGCTTTGTTTACGATTACCTAAGCAGAAAGCATTTACAAAATATATATGTATATGGGCATATATAGTTTTATATATATACACCTGTACCTCGGTTTACGCGTTAGATACGTTCCTAACAAAACCGCGTAAAACGATATAAACATTTTTTTATGGAAAAACCGCGTAAAACGAATCCAACTATACTGGGGTGCCACAGAAAACCAATTCGATTTCAATTCCAATTCTTGGTGCCACAGACATTTCTAACAAGGGTTTTAAAAAAAACCAATTCGATTTCAATTTCGATACAATTCCAATTCTTGGTGCCACATACATGACTATGAGCGGTCTGTGGCACCAAGAATTGCAATTGTATCGAAATTGAATCGAATTGGTTTTCTGTGGCACCCCTGATAAATAAGCTTTTTAAAATATTTATTGAACACAAAATATAGCTTTAAACTGTTAATAAGATATAAAAGTATCGTTTAAGTAATAAAAAAACATAAAAATAGGGAAAACAAAAAATGTATTCCAAAGTACCTATAAAAGGGATGATCCGTATTTATAGGAACAGAGAGATAATTCCAATGAAAACATCACACCCGTGTCTCGGAATTCACCTCGACAAAAAATTGTGTTGGAGGGACCACATTAAAATAATATCAGCAAGATGTAGAACCAAATTTGGCAAAATGGAGTGGCTACTTGGTAGAAGAAGCAAGCTATCTTTGGATAATAAAAGAATTCTATATAAGAGTTTAATATTGCCAACTTGATCGTATGGCATTCAAATCTGGGGAACAGCTGCCAAGTCAAATATTAAAAAAATCCAAATTTTACAAAACAAAACTTTGCGCAAAATTGCAAATGCCCCGTGGTATATCGAAACCTTCACAAGGATCTAGGCATTCCCTATGTGGGTGATGTATTGAATAAACTTAGCGACCGTTACGCTGATCGCATAAGAAACCATCCGAACTCGCTTGCATGTGCCCTGGCCGGTCATAGACCAAGAAGACGCCTAAAACGCCTTCATCCAAACGACCTCAGAAGGCGTGTCATATCATAGAGTCTACTTGATTTTTTTCTTTTAAATATTGTATATATATAGAGTAATCTAAATGATACCACACAAAAGGTTTTTAAGTGTATAGTGACTTACTTTTTCATAAATGTTGGATTATAACCCATAAAATCAAGAGTTGATTTCCAATAATAAATAATAAATAAAAAAAAAAAAACATTTTCCAAATCGTCCCTATTTTTAGGCTAACTTAGTCGCAATCAGTTTCAACGAATAGTATTTTTTTTACGAAATTGTATAATATCTGACTCATCACTGGATAAAATCATCTCATTAGATTCCCCATCTACAATTGTTGCATTTGTTTTAGTAATAGTTTGAAGAAGCCTTCTTTAAGAAAATTTTCTGAAATAAGTTTTTGTTGTTATTGGACATATCTTTGTAGACTTCTTCATATTGTTTTAATATATCATTAACATCTAGTTGAAATTTAAGACAACGATCTAAAATAACATCTCTTCCTTGAAAATGGTTTCCTAGTTTCGTCCCAGTAAAGGTCCCTCTGAACAAATTTAGCTGTGAATACATTGGGCTCATTGTTTTCGATGTCAGATTCAAAGTCTTAGTTCATACTATTTTCCTCCCAATTTTTATCCTTATCTATTAAGACTTCTACATTTAATTCCTGATCTTGCATTAGTCTTGCATTAGCCTTCTCCACCCAATTCTTGATCCAGTTAAATTATCTGAGAAAACTCTTCCTCCAAAGATATGTTATAACTCTCACCATTAAACATATAAGGCCATAAAGATTTCCAACAGGCGTGCAGCGTTGATTTTTCAATCTCGATATACGACATGCTTATGTGTTTGATACAATCCAACATTGAAAATTTCTTCCGGGCATCAATAACACATAAAAAAATGGCGAACGTAAAGTCGGGCGCGGACGACTTTAGGATACCCTATACCACTAGCTTGTAATAAAGTCCGATTTCTTCACAAAAACACAAAAACAGAAGAATTTTTAAGCAACAATTTTTTTTTGACCGATCGTTCCTATGGTAGCTATATGATATAGTCAACCGATTTCAATAAAATTTGACACGGTGCTTAAATACCTTAAAAAAGATATGAATGCCAAAGTTATTTCAAATATCTTTACAAACAAACAAAGCACATCGAATTTTGTATAAAAAACGTGTTTTTGGACCGATTGGTCCTGTGGGAGCTATATGATCTAGTCAAACGATTTGGATTAAATTTAGTACAGTGCTTAGGAACTATAAAATACCCACGAATGTCAAATTTGGTCCCAATATCTTAACAAACAAACGAAACACAACAAATTTTGTTAAAAAATCGATTTTTTGGAAGATCGGACCTATAGGAGCTATATGATATAGTCAACAGATTTTGCTCAAATTTGGCACATTGCTTAAGTGGTCTAAAAAATATCAAAAAATAAAATAAACTTGCCTCCTATGGAATAATATGGGATCTAATGTGAAAGTTTGGTAACTCTAGCTCTTACCATCTCTGAGATCTAGGCGTTCACACGGACGGACAGACGGACGGACGGACAGACGGACAGACGGACATGGGTATATCGACTTCTCTATTCACCCTGATCATATTTTAGGTAACTTTGGGGTGTCTCCGACGTCTCCTTTTATATGTTACATACATTTTCGGCTTGCACAAACTTAATATACCCTTGGTACCATACGGTACAGGGTATAAAAATGTTTTTCGGGTGTGGAACGTTTACTAAACGTTTTCGGGTTTGCTGAATCCGAATCCGAGGTCCACAAAAACCCCAGCACGTCAAGATTTCGACATAACCTCAAAAACTTCATAACTTTTTTTTTCCGAGACCGGAGGTCAGACCATGTTTACCATATGTTTTTGGGGTCGCTAAATCAGAATCCGTCGTCCAAAAAACAATAGCACGTCAGGTTGTTGACATAACTTTCAAAAAATCCCTTTATCTAAGCTATTTAACGCTTCAACGTTTTGACTTGAGCTATACTTTTGGATTGGCTGACTTCTAATGGAGGGTCGAAAAATTCCCCACACGTAAACTTTCTTGAAAATGCTGTTAGCAGCTAGTTATAGTATTTAGCTACCCCAAAGGCATACCCTGAGAATTCGATAATCATTTTTTTTTTGAGGCTGCCTAATGTAGTAATATAAAGGCCAGAGTTGCTGAGATAGTATAGATAGAATAGATAGATATGCTGACCTCGAACATCTCGACTGCTAAAATCGAATAGCAATCGAGACAAATTTTAATAATTATAAAAAGTAATTTTAATTCTTGAGGATAGAGAGAGACTTTGTCTCTTAAATAGCTAAAATCGATATTGTTGTTAGAGCTGTGTCCTGAAAAATTCAAGAATTCCTCACTGTTGGTAAAGTGGCTTCCAATAGAGTGAAGACTGTGGAAACAAAACGAAGCCAGCAACATACAATATGGGTTACTTAAGAAGTAGGCAGATGGCAAAGCCCCCTATTTAGTTTGTTGGTTCTTTCTATCGTTATAAGTTAACATATATAAATAAATGATAAATAATATGCCATAAAACTTGGTTAGTCTCTGTTTTAGCTATACAGTGCCCTGCAAAAGTTTGGGGTCAGTTGAAAAATTTCATGTTTTTTGTATTTGTCGCCTTATTTGTCGGTCTTGGACTTAAAATCCAAAGAAACAGCTGGGGCACTCAAAATCATGGAATGGCCACCCCAGTCGCCGGACGCGAATCCCATTGAGCTGTTGTGGGATGAACTGGATAGAGAGGTGCGAAAACTACGTCCAACTAGCGTGAATCACCAGTGGGAGTGTCTGAAGAGGGCTTGGGAACAAATACAAGTTCAAACGCTTCAAAAATTAGTCGAACGAATGCCGAGAGTCTGTGCAGCCATCATCAAATCTAAAGGAAACCATATTGATGAAAACCACCTGATTTGATGTTTTTCATTCTTCTTTTTTTTTCGAAGAAAAATCGCAATTTTTGGCGAATATTATTTGTAGTTCATTTATATATAATGTTTTTTCAATGTATCATTTAAAATAAAACGGTCCAAGACCGACAAATAAGGCGACAAATACAAAAAACATGAAATTTATCAACTGACCCCAAACTTTTGCAGGGTACTGTATACCTGCATACTTTCCTTTTACAGGGTATCTCAAAGTCGACCACGCACGACTTTAACATGCGCCATATTTATTTATTTTTTTTGTATTTTTTTTTGAGGTGTTATTTCATGACGCTTCGACCACTAATTCGTTCATTGAATAAAATTTGGCAATATCCACCATCCTTTCTTTATTTTTTAAGCGGTCCGAAATTTCAATTTTTGTTTCTAAAGAAATCATTTTTCTCTTTATTTAAGTTTTGGTAATTTTAGCTTTTTCCATAGTCAAACTAAAATTATAAATTTATTTAGATTTTAAAACAAAATCCTACATAAAAATTTTTTTTTTGATTTTAGAAACCGCGTTAATTCTGACGATTATTACTCACGAAAGCAGTTCGTGAAGCACGTCTGTAGTCACGCTGTATACAAAATGATAAAGCACGATTGTTATTATGAGTTTCAGGCATCCCCGGTAATCGATTTGCAACATCTCTAAAGATGACTCCTTTTGTTTGGTGCAAAGTATAGTTAAAGAAAACCGGTGCTTAATAACAGATCTCTAAGATCGTGATGGGAGACGACGCGGAAGCTAAACAATAATCGATACAGTGACTCCAAGTCCAACAAATACATCGCACATGTTCAGCATATTTTTTCGGAATAGCTCTAACACTCGATGTGGAATTCCAATAAAATGATCTACAAAATAGAGGGATTTGATAACCGTACACCAAGTCCCATTCTTTTTTTTCTTTTTTTCCCCCCGATTTTCAATATTTCGAAATTCTTAACTGCAAGAACCGCGGTTCCGGTCGAAGAGTACTCGTCCCACTCGTAAAGAGATATGTCAGAGTGACGAGGTACCCAACAGAGGAAGATCGAGAGATAATGCTACGAATAAATTGGCTCTTAATAGTTTCTCAATATATCTAATAAATCAGCTTTTGCACTAAGTAGGCTGTTTAAATTGGTTTCGAAAAGCAAGCAAGCCATACTTCTTAAATCAACTATAAACAAATCAAAATTCAGTCAACACAGAAACTTATTACAAGCTGAACATTTTAATACGAAAAAAAAACAAAAAAAAAATACGAAAATAAAATCTTCTGTAAAAATTAAAGGTGTACAATACAATTTTAAACAATGGAGGACGATGCCGATAATGTTTATCAGCCGTTTGAAGATGCTCTAACTGAGGAGGAGTACCTTGAAATATTCCAACAAATAGTGCTTATACTAAGTCAAAATGTATCCTGACTTAAGGAGGTGGAGCATGCTAGTGCCTTTTTATTGCATGCTAGAAAAAATGTCAAGATGTTAAATAAAAATCCCAAAACCGGTGTTATGAGCCAGTATGTAAGTATTAAATAATTTTGCAATAATTTGCAAAACAGTCTAAATAAACTAATAGGTCCTCTTATAAAATTTAATATCTCAGAACCCATGGCTGCTAGGGTTTCATAGCTTGCGCTTCGGATACAGCAATAACTCCACTGAAGACTGTACCAATACCTTCTTTTTTATTGGACGGACTAGGCCAATACTTTGAGCAACTGACCTAATTTGCAAACAACTTTGTTGCTCTTAAATTTGTAGCTGGGTAATGCGCAGCCTAGATATTTGGATCAACTTCTCGTGTCCTTAAACGAATATTTTGAGGCTCTAGACGATGAAATCGCACCGTATTTGTCGCCTGTATTGAAAGGGTAAGTGTTCAAGAAATCTTGTACGCTTCTATAATTTTCGACACGCAACACAATACTTACAGGCTTTTCGAAATCCTCAATCCCCATTATAACGAGCATACAAAGGAGCTTGGACTCACTGGCTTAGCAACGATTGTTGACGCTGCCAGTATAAATCTTATGCCGTATTTCGAAAAAATCGTAAGAATTATACAAGTTTTCTTTATAACAACAAGTTGCCTCAGCGTTATGAATGGACCACGCCATCAGGCTATCTTTGTTTTGGCCATTTTGGCACAATCCGTTGGAAAGAAAAATTCTATGCCACTTATCGATGATATGAGCCAATATGTAAGTATTATTTAATTGACAATAATTTGCAAAATAGTCTAAATCAATGCAATTTTTAGAATCCTAAAATCGAGAGCGTTATCGTAATCCGGAACAAAAAAGGAACATATGCTTGACTAAACTGCATTTGGATTGCTTTCGAAGGTTTCCACCACTAAGTACCAATACAAAAAAAATACCAAAATACTAAAACTAAAAATAATTTAAATATGTTTTACAGGTTATACGCTCTGGACTAATACCATATTTACTTTGTTGCAGATGGTATGCTTATGAGAAAAGAAGATCGTCCGCTATTTATATATTTTATTTTATCTGAAGAAATTAGAATGTTGTCCAACGAGACTGAAAAGGTAAAGTATGAAAGTTTTGCCGAATATTTTGATGCGAATTCGTTTTACATGTGTGTTGCTTTCGTTTTCACTCAAAAAGGATTTCATACTAACATCGACAAGTGGCATAAAATTTTCCTTTCCCACGGATTGTGCCAAATTGGCCAAAACAGTGATAGCTTGATTGCGAGGTCCATTCATATCACTGGGACAACTGGTTGTTATAAAGAAAACTTGTATAATGCTTACGATTTTTTCAAAATAGGGCATAATATTTATGCCGGCACCGTCAACAACCGTTGCTATGACAGTGAGCCCAAGCTCCTTTGTATGCTCGTTAAAATGGGGATTGAGGATTTCGAAAAGCCTGTAAGTATTGTGTTGCGTGTCGAAAGTTATAGAAGCGTACAAGATTTCTAGAACCCTTATCCTTTTATTACAGGCGACAAATACGGTGCTATTCAAAGTCTAGCGCTTCAAAATATTCGTTCAAAGACGCGAGAAGTCGATCCAAATATGTAGGCTGCGGATTACTCAGCTCAAAATTTAAGAGAAAACAACAAAGATGTTTGTTTAAGTCCATCCAATAAATAAGAAGGCATTTGTACAGTCTTCAGAGTTATGCTGAATCCGAAACCCAAGCAGGAAAAACCTAGCAGCCGAGGGTTCTGAGATATTAAATTATATAAGAGCACCTCGATTTTAGTTTATTTATGAAGTTATTTTCACCAAATTTTAAGAATAAATACTTAGTTAATGAAACTTTTAGTGATTGTTTTGATTGTTTTCGGAAATTTTTTAATATACCATAATTTGTTAAAGTAGTTAGAATTATCTACAAAAAGTGCTGCATCACTACAATAAATATATTTCTAGCAATCGCACGTATAATTCGTTCACAAACGCCAATTTTATATTTATTATGACAATCGAAATTTCAAACTAACATTTTCCTAAAAACAGGTAGGGGTAGGTAGGGTGAATTCGGAAGAATTTTTTCGTCTTTGACAGAAAAAAAAAGTTGTGTCAAAATTAAAAATTTTTTAGTTTTTAATTCCGTCGATCTACAACATCTTTTTAGATATACCTACTTTGTGTTGAGCCTTGTTTTGAAGATAAAGAACTTTTTATTTAACTTATACTCCGAACATTTTCAGATCGATTTTTAAAGGTCTCAGCTTTTCGAGTTACAAAAATAGTTTTTGCTTCAAATGACTATTGTTTCATTTACAAATAAGATTTTACGATTATAAAGAAACCTGCAAAGATTTTGAGTTTGTAAAACAAAAAATTTAATCGGAAGATGGAATGGTTCTTGAGTAGCTCTCCGGTCTTGGTAATACTAGAGATTATTAATGAATGCTAAAATCATTGGTGTTTCTTTTATAAAAAGTTTTAGGGAAATTATGGTACAAAAAATTAGTTTCTTGTCAGCCATTTCCGATAAGCCGGTTTTTATAACTTTTGTTCTTTCCCCCGTTATGAGAACTTCTTGAACTTCCAGCTTAAAGTTTTACGACTGGTTCAACCCTTTCTGATAAAAGTAGTTTTTGATTACATATTTAAAAAAAAAAAGTTTTTTCCTTTAGCCATCCCGACACTTCTTTTTGTAGTTTTCGGACTCTTACTAGATCTTCTTGAAGTTTTAGTGTCGAATAAAACTATTTTAAAGTCTCCATGAGTTTTGTGATGACAGCTTACCAAAAAAAAATGAATACTCTTAAAGTTAATAAACATTGTCGGATTCTCTAGTTATCTTATCTGGACAAAAATATAAGATTTTTAGATTAGTTTGCAGCTCGATTCAAACTTGCACCATTATTAGTCGAATGTCACGCTTTACGGTTCTGTCTTAACCGAATTCTTTCACGTTCATTGCGAACTTCACGTTCCTTGGCAGTATGATTAGATTGATAACTAATTTGATTCGTTGCATTTCTTCCAATTGAAATACATCATGCATTGATCGATTAGGAGACGGCATTCCCAATTGTCCTAATGCTTTATCAGCCATTGCCAAGCATAGATCTTCAATATAAATTAAAGCTTCATTGTAAACTTCCGGCGTAAATTCCATCACTGGATTACGTCTTGCTTGAAGTACTCGAAACAAAATAGCTTCTGATAAATAATCTTGATATCTTATCAACAATTCATAATAATCGCAAATAGAAAACGTATTTGATATGGATTGGATATTTTTGACATGCCCCTCGATACGTTGCATACAATACGCCATTCACGAACATTGATGAACAACACTATCAGTTTTTGTATATTAAATATAGCAATATACACACAAAAAACGATAATTGTAAATATGCCTATATCTCACGAACCAATACACACAAATACATCGCAATTAGGCTTAAAACCTCCGTATTGACAACCTCTAACACATGCAAAAATCAGATTTGAAATTCAGCGACGTGTTCATGAGAACATCCGTAACACGTAAAACATAAGTTTCTTTTATAACTATCAGCTGTTAATCTCTACCGCAATGGGCATCTGGCCCACCGTCTTTCAAGCGGAGATTCATGCCATAGAGATCTGCGTCCTTAATATACTTCTCAAGGGAACTAGGGGCGCAAACATATGCATTTTTTCAGATAGCCAAGCTGCCCTTAGGGCATTGTCTTCCTGGAGCATCTCCCCCAGGATGGTTAAAGAATGCCATATAACTACCTCCAAACCCTGTCCGCCCGGAACAAAGTCGTGCTATGTTGGGTGCCTGGACATTCGGGAGTGGATGGTAACGCGATCGCTGACGATCTAGCACGACAGGGTGCCTCCACCCTGACTACATCTCCTGCGCCGTTTTGTGGTATTGGTTGGTCCACGATCAAAACCATGATAAAGAAATGGGCTGCAGGAGAACATAGGAGATACTGGTTCTCCCTTCGGGGGCTTCGTCAAGCAAAAGTGCTTGTCAAACCTCTGGATGCGATCGAGACAAAAGGTCCTACCTATCTGGCCACCACACTGTTAGATATCATCTACAGAAAATTGGCCTATCGGACTCTTTAGAGTGCAGGCTCTGTCTAGAAGACGATGAAACCACCAGGCATATTCTCTGTGACTGCCCAGCGTTGGCATGGGACAGAGCCTGTCACAAGGAAAAGGAACGGATTAGTCCCTTCCAACTCAGATCAACACCAACAAAAGACCTACTGTTATTCATGAGGAAAGCGGAAAGTCTTTTGTTTTAACCTTAGGGTATGGTACAAAAGACCTTTTGGTCGCAGTGAGGTACCCTTTTCGGAAAAAAGAAAAAATCAGCTGTTTAATGGGTTGTCAAATAAAGCAGTATTGCTAAATCACAGTTGTGAACCTCTAAAAAAGCACCTGCTATTATCATTCAAATACGAGTATAAACCAAATAGTCCAAGAAAAAGTAAGTAAAAGTTTTTTTTTTTTTGTCCTACACTTGATTAGTCATCGAACTGTAGCCCATTCTTTATACCCTTGAATATCTGCGAGACTGTACTTATTATCTGAGCAGCTAATTGAGCAGCTTGAGTAAAATAGACAAAAAAGGAGATTTGCTGGCATTTTATAAAAATGTACAAAATTAGTTACTTTTTTATATTTTTTTGGTTTTTAGCCAAGTCAACTCAATTATAGCGAGTTGTTGTTATTGTTATTTCATGGTCGCTTTGTTCTGGATTTTGGCCCGGCCCTCTTGAAATCCGCACAGTTTCTTTACTTTTTGGTAATTGCGTTCAGTTCCGGTTTTTGTTAAGTTTGTTAATTTTGTTGTTGTTGTTGTTTTTGTTGTTTACGGCTTGTGAATTTTTATGCCCAATGTATTTCGAGATGTCTTCAGCCTAATGAGAGAGTAAACACAATTTGGAAATTTTCAAGTGACTTGGATTTGAGTTGGGAAAATGAAAATGCAAACGAAAATGAAAATGAAAAAAAAAAAACGAAGCGAAAGAAGAAAATCCTTTTGTCTGGTCTTTGTCTTGAACTTGGCAAGGAGCTGAGCCAGTTCATTTATAATTAAGTTGTCTAATTCATTTGGCTTTTGTTGATATAATTTTGTTTTCTTTCTTTGTCCCACTTGTTGTTATTGTTGTTGTATTTCATTACCACAAAATCCACTTGACTGGGCTAACAAAATAAAACAAACGCTTTTTAATGATTCTTATGCCATTTGAAGTGTTTTTTATGCGAACTTCAGCCAACGAGAGAGCCGACGACTGCACAGGACGCTGCAGGACTCGTTGAATGCCTGATGAAAACGCAAAACGTAAACGGAAACGGAAATGGGAACGTTCTGTCGACGGCCTTAAGTTAATTTTATTTATGCGAGCTCGCGTTCTGCCACAACTTTTGCTTACATTATATACATATATATATATATTATATACATTTTTTCGCACATAGTAGAACAAAGGCGCAGACACCTGACTATATATTATTATCCAAAAGGCGCTCCCAGACGCTTCTATTCAATAATCCCCGAATAAGTCGCAAAAAGTAAGTCTCTAATTTGCCATTAGCGCTATCAAAGCGAATTATAAGCCGCGTTCCTTTAAAGTAATTCGCCTAATATGACCAAATGACACGAAGAACAGTCAATACGAGTGGGCGTGGAGCCGGAATTATGGCCCAACACCGTAGGCTAGAACCATTTGGTACCAGCAGCAGAGAGCCCTGCCTCTCCGCTTGTTATCCTCATGGCTCATAATAGCTTTTCATTATTGTTATTATGCATTGGGACTGCTCTGAGCTCTCCGGAGTACTCGTAAAAATCTCCGTTACAACATTAACAAACGAATAAACAAAGAAGTAAAATAAAAATCCTTAAGAACAAGCCAGCGAAAGCAAATAAAAAGCAGATGAACATATGCGACGTATTTATACACTACCTTTTGTAGTGTTTTGCTCTCTATATAGCGATTTGAAAGAATTATATGTGAACCTCAATATTTGACAAACTTTAAAGCCACTCCGTCAACTTCGATTGAATCAGGCATAAAAGGAATTGAAAGTCCTTCCTGTATATTTTTGGGAATAAATACTAAATCTCTTTCAAGATCCATGAGTAGAGTTTTAGACGTTGATTGCATATTTTTTTCAAAGAGTAATATCGAAAGTATTTTCTTGCTGTCCTATCTCATTTCTGGCCGAGAGTTCTGTCTTTTCAATATTCTTTTATATTTAATCTCAATTTGTCACAATTGCAGCAATTTTTTCCAAATTTTTTTTCATAAATTGTCCAAAAATCTTGACGTATACAGCAACAAAAATATGAATTACACAGGTCAACATGGTTCAGTTGTTGGAAAGCTAAGAGTCATTTCCGAAGTAATTTGGTGCGTAGAATTCGAATCCGGCGTCAGAACTGGCCCATCACGTCAGGATTTTGAGTAGGAAAAACGCCGTTTTTGGGTACATAACCTCAAATATCTCAAAATCCTGACGTGATGGGCCAGTGCTGATGCCGGATTCGGATTCTACGCACCAAATTACTTCGGAAATAACCCTTAGCTTTCCAACAACTCACATGACCCCTGTATTTGTAGACCTGTGTTATTAAGCTGTTTGCATTTGAGTCCAGTCTGAAAGAGTCCTGAGAAAGCAGCTTCCACAAGTTGGCATTTAGCTGCTCTAAAGGCAGGTTATGATGGATAAATTGATCTGTTGGAACAACGTCCATCCAACGACTTCTTCAAGTTAGCTCCGAATGGCACTGAAACTAATCAAGTTGATACATTCTACCCAGTAAACAATTTAAGAAATGGTTCGCAGGTTAACACAACTTGTTTTGGCGCCACGGGACGGGAATGCTCTTTCACGTCACAAAGGATGATCGCATCTTCTGTCATACCGATCTCTTGATCAAAACAGTTCAAACCAGGCGTCCTCTATTTCAATCAAAGTAAAAATTTGCTTTGTGACGTCACTGTTGTCAATGATATAGACCGACATCGCTCACTCGATCATACCTGATGTTATGATAAGCATTTTGGTATAAAGTAACTGGGGTCGAATGAAGTACGTACGAAGGGTCGCAGGAAAAACCAGGAGAGATATGGTCAGAAATGAAAGAATACGTTCAGAAGTAGGTCAGAAGAAGTCGATTATACAAGAAATCGAGGAGAGACAGCTAAAACAGTTCGGACATATACATCGGATGGACGAGTCAAGTAAAGCCAAACAGGTACTAGAAATGAGAACGGAAGGCAATGCACCGAGAGGAAGATGAGCCAAGCAGTTGAAGCAGTACTTGTTGATAAACACTGCCCTTAGCAGTCCAGTTTTTGTATTTATATGTTGTTTCACATGTGCTAAAAAGTAAACATCCTTATTACTTGCTCGTCCCTATGTCTAGCATTTTAGTGGGTCTTGGCAGCCAAACGCTTGTCACGCTCCTCGGAAATGGTGAGCTTGACACCCTTGCCCTTTGGCAACGAGATGTACGGTTTGTTGCCCTTGCCAATGATGAAGACATTAGTCAAACGGGTGGCAAACACATGAGCCTGGGAATCCTTAATATGCACAATATCGAAGGAACCAGGATGACGCTCACGGTTGACAACGGTGCCAACACGACCCAAATTCCTGCCTCCAGTAATCATGCAGAGGTTGCCAGAATCGAACTTGATGTAGTCGGTGATCTTGCCGCTGGCAATATTCACCTGCACGGCATCGTGGGTCTTGATCAAGGGATCGGGAAAACGCATGGTGCGACCGTCGTGTGTAACCAGGAAGGGCACGCCCTTGGCACCCAATTGTGTCTTGCGCACCTTGCACAGCTTGTACTTGGCCTCCTCGGCGGATATGCGATGGATGGTGAAACGACCCTTTACATCATATACCAAGCGGAAGAATTCACCGGTCTTCTCAATGGTGATGACATCCATATAACCAGCTGGATAGGTAGGATCAGTGCGTACCTTGCCGTCAACCTTGATCAAACGCTGCATAACGATTTTGGTTACTTCAGCGCCATTTAGAGCGTACTTGAGACGGTTTCCTAAGAAGATCAACAAGGGCAGCGACTCGCGCAGCTTGTGTGGACCGGTTGAGGGACGTGGTGCAAAAACACCTCCCAATTTGCGGCTTAACGCGTCAAATGCTTCTTGGGTCCACGCGCCATTTGTAAGATAAGTAAAAAAGGAAGTTCGATAAAAAAATTTACCAAAGTATACCTAGGCAACTACTGTCAATTCACAATGTCTAAAACGATTTGTTAAATATTTCAAAATTTTCGACCAGTTAACATTTAAAAAATAAGTAAAAATAAATTGTTCTTCTAGCTTTCGACTCCGAGCACCATGGCAGCTGATAATACAAAATTTGCCAAAAATCTAAATACCTTTGGCACCAAGGTGGTGAGCTTGACACCCTTGCCCTTTGGCAACGAGATGTAGGGTTTGTTGCCCTTGCCAATAATGAAGACATTAGTCAAACGGGTGGCAAACACATGACCCTGGGAATCCTTAATATGCACAATATCGAAGGAACCAGGATGACGCTCACGGTTGACAACGGTGCCAATACGACCCAAATTCCTACCTCCAGTAATCATGCAGAGGTTGCCAGAATCGAACTTGATGTAGTCGGTGATCTTGCCGCTGGCAATATTCACCTGCACGGCATCGTGGGTCTTGATCAAGGGATCGGGAAAACGCATGGTGCGACCGTCGTGTGTAACCAGGAAGGGCACGCCCTTGGCACCCAATTGTGTCTTGCGCACCTTGCACAGCTTGTACTTGGCCTCCTCGGCGGAAATGCGATGGATGGTGAAACGACCCTTTACATCATATACCAAGCGGAAGAATTCACCGGTCTTCTCAATGGTGATGACATCCATATAACCAGCTGGATAGGTAGGATCAGTGCGTACCTTGCCGTCAACCTTGATCAAACGCTGCATAACGATTTTGGTTACTTCAGCGCCATTTAGAGCGTACTTGAGACGGTTTCCTAAGAAGATCAACAAGGGCAGCGACTCGCGCAGCTTGTGTGGACCGGTTGAGGGACGTGGTGCAAAAACACCTCCCAATTTGCGGCTTAACGCTTCAAATGCTTCTTGGGTCCACGCGCCATTTGTAAGATAAGTAAAAAAGGAAGTTCGATAAAAAAATTTACCAAAGTATACCTAGGCAACTACTGTCAATTCACAATGTCTAAAACGATTTGTTAAATATTTCAAAATTTTCGACCAGTTAACATTTAAAAAATAAGTAAAAATAAATTGTTCTTCTAGCTTTCGACTCCGAGCACCATGGCAGCTGATAATACAAAATTTGCCAAAAATCTAAATACCTTTGGCACCAAGGTGGTGAGCTTGACACCCTTGCCCTTTGGCAACGAGATGTAGGGTTTGTTGCCCTTGCCAATAATGAAGACATTAGTCAAACGGGTGGCAAACACATGACCCTGGGAATCCTTAATATGCACAATATCGAAGGAACCAGGATGACGCTCACGGTTGACAACGGTGCCAATACGACCCAAATTCCTACCTCCAGTAATCATGCAGAGGTTGCCAGAATCGAACTTGATGTAGTCGGTGATCTTGCCGCTGGCAATATTCACCTGCACGGCATCGTGGGTCTTGATCAAGGGATCGGGAAAACGCATGGTGCGACCGTCGTGTGTAACCAGGAAGGGCACGCCCTTGGCACCCAATTGTGTCTTGCGCACCTTGCACAGCTTGTACTTGGCCTCCTCGGCGGAAATGCGATGGATGGTGAAACGACCCTTTACATCATATACCAAGCGGAAGAATTCACCGGTCTTCTCAATGGTGATGACATCCATATAACCAGCTGGATAGGTAGGATCAGTGCGTACCTTGCCGTCAACCTTGATCAAACGCTGCATAACGATTTTGGTTACTTCAGCGCCATTTAGAGCGTACTTGAGACGGTTTCCTAAGAAGATCAACAAGGGCAGCGACTCGCGCAGCTTGTGTGGACCGGTTGAGGGACGTGGTGCAAAAACACCTCCCAATTTGCGGCTTAACGCTTCAAATGCTTCTTGGGTCCACGCGCCATTTGTAAGATAAGTAAAAAAGGAAGTTCGATAAAAAAATTTACCAAAGTATACCTAGGCAACTACTGTCAATTCACAATGTCTAAAACGATTTGTTAAATATTTCAAAATTTTCGTCCAGTTAACATTTACAAAATTAAGTGAAAATAAGTTCTTCTGCCAGCATACGACTCCGAGCACCATGGCAGCTGATAATACAAAATTTTCCAAAAATCTAAATACCTTTGGCACCAAGGTATACGAACAATTGGTTAAATTTAATCCCAAGAAGAATCTTATATTTTCTCCGATATCCATACAAACCTGCGCTGCTATGGTGCGCATGGGCGCTGAGAAAGCCACTGCCGAGGAGTTGGATCGTGGCCTTCAACTAAACTCAAAAAATGTATCCGAAATTGCAGACAGTTTTGCAACCGTATTGGCCGCTTATAAGGACTGCAAAATATTGATAATAGCCAATAAACTATACATAATGAAAGGCTATAAAATTAAGCAAAACTTTGACCACCTACTGACCAACAAGTTCCAGTCAAAGCCGGAAGAAATTGACTTTAAATCCAGCGAAGCGGCAAGCAAAACTATAAATAAATGGCTGGAATCCAAGACAAATACTTTAATTAAGGATCTTACTTCGCCAGACGATTTTGATGACCGTACACGTCTAGTGTTGATCAATGCTGCACATTTTAAAGGCGAGTGGAAATCCAAATTTTATCCATGGTATACAAGTAATGAGGATTTCTTTTTGAATGATGCCGATAAGATAAAGCTGCCCATGATGAATATGGAGAGTCGTTTTGCTTATGCAGAATTGTCCGAATTGGATGCCAAGGCCTTGTCCATGCCTTATAAGGACAGCGATTTGGCCATGCTGATCATATTGCCCAATAAGAAGACCGGACTGCAGCTGCTAGAGAGCAAGCTAAAAAGCATTTCATTGTTGGATATTACAAAGAAATTGTCTGAAGAAATGGTCGAAGTAAAGTTCCCAAAATTCAGAGTGGAATTCACACAAGAGCTAACAGACGTTTTTAAACAGCTGGGCATGAACCGTCTATTTACGGCTGAAGCTGATTTTGGTCAAATTTTGGAAAGTGGAGAAAGTCTATTAGTTTCAAAAATCATACACAAGGCTTTTATTGATGTGAATGAGGAGGGTACGGAGGCAGCTGCAGCTACCGGTATTAAAAAGGAGCCCGCAATGAAAACTAAATTAATAACTCCGCCCAAGGAATTTTACGCCAACAAGCCCTTCTACTATATCATATATAATAATTATGGCAGTCTGTTTATGGGCAAGTTAGCATCTCCTGGAGCATCAGTTGGAGGATCAAGTTTAAGATCTGGCCCAGCCTCAAATACTAAAAAATGAGGCTGCAATGTAAAAAAAATAATTTTCGATAAACCTAACTAAACCACGGAGGCAGGAGGCTTACTTAGAACCTAAAAATTGTAATATAATAATTTTTTTTATTGATACCTTCAAATTTTCGGTTTCACAATGAAATAATTTCGACTACGGATTACAAAACTATGGAGCAAAAAAAACTGAAAAAATTAAATCAAAATTTGAAATGAAAAGCTCAAATGGATCAAGTTTCAAGTAAAGCAAAAAAGCAAAAATTCTAATCTGAATAATTACCATCAAGTTTAAGCTTCTCCCTTTGACAGGTTCACAAATACGGCATTTTCGCTAACATGAGATCCTTCTGATAAAATCCATTTAAAAAATTATGTTCATGGATTATTAAATTAAGGTAGCCGTTTGCAGTTACAGGACCAGGTTTAGAGCAGCATGCTGGCTTTTTTTTTTTGGACATGCTTTCTTTTTTCGTGGGCATGGTTTCGGGCAAGATTTCATCTTTCGAAAAAAAGGAAGCAGCAAATATTCTTGCCAAATTTAAGAATTGGCCGTTAGAGGGCGTTGGTAAAAAACTAAATAAATGATGATGACGGAGAAAAATTTTAAAAAATTTGTAATATTATATAAATAAAAAATTTATTTGTATTTGGTTAATATTAAAAAATTAAATAATCGAGAATGATTATTTTTAATTTTGTGTGAGATTCTTAAAACGAAAATTTTTAAGGAATTCCAGAAACAGTCAAGAACAAAAAGTTATAAGATTATTTGTATAAAATTATTATTTATTAAAATAATAAAAATGTTTATTTTTTACAAAGAATATATTTGGGAGAGCCCAAAAATATTAAGCTAAACAATAATACAAATACAAATTAAAAAAAAAATTTTTTGGATCATGAGAGGGTTTGTTGCCGAGAAGTTCATTGTGATATTTTTGTAGTGTAGTAAATATTTAAGACTAAATTAGATTTATCGATTGATTTTAAGGGATACTGCCTAAGAATAACCCATATTAAGGTACTAAAAATTGGTCCAACGATGTCAAACAAATTTTTGTTTTTTAAAACTCAACGCATTTTGGCTTAATTTAAAAAAAGTTTTCGTTTTTTATAATTTATTTATACAGAGTGTGCCATTTGAATGTGGTCGATGGAAATATTGAATAACTTTGACAGATTTCAACCGATTGACGTCGTCGAACACATTTTGGAAATGTTATTGCATTACAATTTTAACCATGAATCGATTCACGCGCAAAGAACGCGCGGAAATAGTGACAATGTTCATTAAATGTAATCGTTCAGTTGTTGCAACACAGCGTGCGTATCGTCAAAAGTATCGCGGTCGTTCTGCGCCTAAAAGTGACACTATTCGTCGCTTAGCTTCAAATTTCGAGAATCACGGGTCTGTAGCGGACCGTCCACATTCAAATCAACCACGTCCTCGACGATCAAATGAAAATATTGAAGCTGTTCAACGGAGTGTTGCAGAGAATCCTTCTGTCTCGTACCGCCGCCAGTCTCAGCAACTAAACATCAGTGGAACTACTTTGAGGAGGATTCTGAAAGATGATCTGGATATGTTTCCATATGAAGTGCAGTTAACCCAAAGATTATTGGAAACAGACAATCCGCGACGCGTGGCTTACGCCAATAACGTTATTCGAGTGAGTGAATCGGAGCCCGATTTTTGGGAGCGAATTTTAATGACTGATGAGGCCCATTTCACGCTATCTGGCACTGTAAATAAACAAAACTGTCGCATTTGGGGGAAAGAAAATCCTCATACTATCCATCAAACTCCACTGCATGATCAGAAAGTGACTGTTTGGGCCGGTGTCTGCTCAAAAACCATCATCGGTCCGTTCTTCTTCAGAGTTCGGGAAACTGTCAATGGGGATCGGTATCGATGGATGTTGGCACACTCTGTTTTACCAGAAATGCGTGAAAAAGGTCTTAAAGGCTTTTGGTTTCAACAAGACGGCGCGACATGTCACACCGTGGGGATTTTAAAAAGCAAACAATCCGAAGACTTTAGACGAGCTTAAGGACAATATTCGAGCCGAAATCACTGCGATATCACCCGAGATTCTGGCAAATGTCATGGAAAATGCCAGAAAAAGAGCTGAATTTTGTATCCGCAATAAAGGAGGTCATTTGATTGACGTTGTTTTTGGCAACTGAATGGAAAAAATTGTAAAGCTTCTAATTTTATAAAAATAAATAGTTTTTCAAAATCGATTGAGAATTGTTCAAGTTATTCAATATTTCCATCGACCACATTCAAATGGCGCACCCTGTATAATTATAAAGTAAAAGTTAATTATAAATTATAAAAGGTTTTTAGTCATTGTAACGTAGATCTTCAAGCTGCCTAAAAAAATTATTTACAAAAATTTAGAATTTTGGCTACAATACGATAATCTCATCCCACTGTACGCTAAATAGGACTTAAGGGGCACACCTAGCGTGAAATTTTCCATATTTCGATAGGTTATACCTTTAAAAATAACATACTAAAATTTTAAATCGATATCTTAAATAGTTTTTGAGTTACAGCCATTTAAAAGAGTAGCCGCTCGGCAGTTAGATAGTTGCATTGGCTACGGGATATACCCGAGCTATTGTTCGGAGTCTGCCGTCTCTTCCAACCCTTGTAATACGATTCCGGTTTCTATTGTGATTCTCCAGATATACAGAAATATATAAGTATAATTATTTCGGTATATTTTTCGTTTACTGCCACGTCACGAATTTTCGGAGCCAGATACATTTAGTTTTATTGTAACCGTTGCATCGAGTACTTCGTAAGTCAGCGCGTTTTATTTATTCTAAAATGAGTGAACAATCTTCCTATTTAGATAAAAAAGTAACTCACGATGTTCCTAGATACCGATTAAGAACAAGAAAACGAAAATTTACTGGAAACCAACATACATTTGAGCAATCTACGGCGAATACAAGTACGTCTGCGGAGAAACTATAATTTTATCTTTAAACGCGTTTTCTCGAAACAGCATTTTTCGAATTTGCTGGAGTGATTACTCGGAGACAAATGATCCGATCGCTATCAAATTTTTTGCATCTCCTCTATATAGTTCTCCATACGATGACCCTCCAGTTTTTTGATCTGATCAATTTGGCAGGCCAAAAACGACCAAAATTTTGGGAAAAATTTAACTTTTTTCAACATGCCACCATTTTGTCGTTTTTTGATTTTTTTGTTCGTTCGAGGGTCATGGTACAGACAATATGTTTTAGTTTAACAAGAATTTTTTTTTAGGTTTTATCAACGGAGAAGGTTGACATCCCTAGTCCTAACATAGATTAAAAAAAAAATTGGCTCCAAAATATTCAGTAGTTTAGTCGCAATTATATATTCTCGAAAGCAATTTACGTTACCTTCTTCAGCTAAACCCTTTGAATAATTCGAACGCCTACTCATTGCACAAACTTCTTCAAATAATCAAAGTACTTCTTTCCACCAACAGTAAAGAGTATGCGAGAAAGCCAAGCGAAAATATTCAAATGAAGTTTGCGCGATAAGCCGCTCGAAATCTGTGAAAAAGTGACGCCAATGTGCGCGGGGGTCCTTGCCAGCTCTCCAGCGTGCCTTTTACCCTGCCCCACTCCCCCATCCTTTATGGCGCTTCCCCTTGGCGCAGCAGCTGCTGTGGAATTTTTCGTTGTGCCGCACCCCGCTCTGCCCACTGCCGCTGGCGAAGAAAGCAGAGCCTTGTTGTACTTGTTGTTATTGTAGTCCTTTTGTAATGGGGTGTGATTTGTAAATTTTTTTCGTTGCTGTTGTTGTTGTTGTCTTCTCTTGTCTTGACGGCGTCGCCTTTTTGGCCGCGTAAAAATATTTTGCTGCCCCCCGCCCACATTGTACTAAGCCATAAAATTCCATTTTACAAACTGTGAATCCTTCTTGATCACTTTAAGTGGTTCACGCGTTTTGGAGGGTTTTTTTTTGTGTTTTTTTTTTAATATATAGTATATATAAATATTTTTTTTTGCTTTTGCCTGAGTTGGGGGCAGCGCTGACGGCAATCATTGCAAGATACTTAAGCGGATTTGCATCTTTGTTTGCAGCTCCTTTGGAGCTCCCTTCGAGACCGCCTGTGCCCTGTCCTTAGTCTCGTCCTGTATGTTTGCTGGTTCTTTTTTGTCATTCTGGCTTATTTAAACATTTGCGCGGCAACAGTTAGCTGCTGTCCCTCCTCGTCCTGGCCAAATCGTCTTCATCAAATTAGAGACATTGTATCCTGCAGCCTGGTCGTCGGGTATTTGGTTAAGTTTTTTTGTGCGTCTGTTATTTTTATGCGAGTTCTTCAAAAGTTTTTTGTCCAAAACAAAAATATGATGTCCCAAATGGCGTTTACTTAACGTTTTGCTGGGCGGCTCTTGGACAGCCGTGGCTTTTTATTGGGTTAAGTGCTACAGCAGGCGCCAAGGAACAGACAGCTAAAGGCTAATAAAAAGAGAGGAAGAGACAAAGCGGGATTGTGTCCTTTGTTCATTGAAAGATGCGGCTGGTTTTTATTAAGTATACGTTAGTTACTTTTGCAAAAAAAAAATGGCGGACGTAAAGTCGGGCGCGGACGACTTTAGGATACCCTGTACCACTAGCTTGTAATAAAGTCCGATTTCTTCACAAAAAACCAAAAACAGAAGAATTTTTAAGCAAAAATTTTTTTGACCGATCGTTCCTATGGGAGCTATATGATATAGTCAACCGATTTCAATAAAATTTGACACGGTGCTTAAATACCTTAAAAAAGATATGAACGCCAAAGTTATTTCAAATATCTTTACAAACAAACAAAACACATCGAATTTTGTATAAAAAACGTGTTTTTGGACCGATTGGTCCTATGGGAGCTATATGATCTAGTCAAACGATTTGGATTAAATTTGGTACAGTGCTTAGGAACTATGAAATACTCACGAATGTCAAATTTGGTCCCAATATCTTAACAAACAAACGAAACACAACAAATTTTGTTAAAAAATCGATGTTTTGGAAGATCGGACCTATGGGAGCTATATGATATAGTCCACCGATTTTGTTCAAATTTGGCACATTGCTTAAGTGGTCTAAAAAATTTCCAAACGCCAAATCTGGTTAGGATATCTTTATTAAAAAACGAAATATAGCCAATTTTTCTTTAAAAAAGTTATTTTGGCCGATCGGTCCTATGGGAGCTATATGATATAGTCAACCGATTTTGATCAAATTTGGTACAGTGATTGGGAACTATAAAAAACTTTCGATTGCCAAATTTCGTTACGATATCTTCATAAACAAACGAATTATTCATCTAAAACGCTTTTTTTTTTTCGAGGTCGTCTCAAACACCCCCATGGGAGCTATATAATTTATCCCCGATATCAAAAAAATAAAATAAACTTGCCTCCTATGGAATAATATGGGATCTAATGTGAAAGTTTGGTAACTCTAGCTCTTACCATCTCTGAGATCTAGGCGTTCACACGGACGGACGGACGGACAGACGGACGGACAGACGGACAGACGGACAGACGGACATGGGTATATCGACTTCTCTATTCACCCTGATCATATTTTAGGTAACTTTGGGGTGTCTCCGACGTCTCCTTCTATATGTTACATACATTTTCGGCTTGCACAAACTTAATATACCCTTGGACCATACGGTACAGGGTATAAAAATGGAGCTACAAATGCTATAAGCTAAATATATATAAAATATTCTTTAAATTATTCAAATAAAAAATATAGTTAACTATGAAATTTAAATCAACTTTTTTTCGAAGCTGACTTTTTAATACCTTATCCAGCAAGTCTTTAAATTATATATTTCTGACTTAAGCAGCATTACATGATGCAAATATTTGCTCAAAACGCACAAAATATTTGCTCTTATATTTATTTTTCAGTTTGTTAAGCAACTATTTGCATTTTTCATGTTGCAAATATTTGGCCAAACATTTTGTTTGCTCACACAGAAAAATCTATGAGAAAGTAGCCAATTTTTAAAGTTTAAATTGTAACTAAATTAATTTTAGATATGGTATGTAACTAAGGAAGCATTACACAATGCAAACATTTGCTCAAAAGACATAAAGTATTTGCAGTATTACAATTCGATTGTCAGTGTCAGTATATATTTCGAAAAATTTATTTGGTATTGCCTTTGCTAAACAATGTTTCCAGCAAATATTTGTTACTCAGACATCATATGGCAAATATTTGATCAAACATTTTGTTTTCTCATGGAAAAAATCGTTTTTATTAACTTTTAAAGTACAAATGGAACAAAGTTTAAAGAAACGATGTTAAAGAAGAGTCGTAATTATAAAGGCATAATACTTTTAAAAACTTTTGAAATTGGTTGACATTGAACTTGGAACCAGCTCCCCATTTTAGACTGGGAAAGGATTATACAGAATTCGTTCTAGCTAGCTGAATAACAGGAGTACTTGTAGTAAATGCACCAAAGCATAGAAATGATGCCATGAAGAAAAAGCAAACGCAATGCTTTAAGATAGAAATATTATCTAGACCGAGTATAATATATGAACATCCGGGATGGTAAAACTTTGGCTCCTTAAATTTGATGTTAGGCAATAAAGTTCGAGTAAGGCAGCTTAATTTTCCGTTTTTTTGAGTAAGGCATTTTTTTCGGGCGACTTACTAGCCCATCACGATTTCTGCCGCAGCTGCGGAGATGAGGAAGAGATATAAAGCATTCAACACCTGCTATGCCACTGCACGGCGCTTCTTAGAAGACGAACCCAGTTTCTGGATAAACCTTTCTTTGAGGATCTGGGTAGTCTAGCTTATGTGCCCATAGCGGATCTGCCTGCTTTCGTCGAATCCTCAAAATGGTTCTGCAACATGAGAGACTTAGGCAATTAGGAATGTGCTACGGTTTTTAATCCTCCTCAAAAATCCCTCCCTTTCGGCAATTCATTTCTTCCCCTTCTTTTAATTAGGCAACAGAATGCACCTCATGGTCTCTGAGTGATCTCAATCACTATCTGAGCTGCCTATACAATCTAATCTACTAGCCCAACGCAATCCACTTTAAGGTCTATGGGACGAACGTGATGGTTATATAATAGGGTGGGCTTTCTCAGGCATGTGGGTTGGCGGAAGGTATTCATTGTGACAAAAAAGTTTCCGGAATTTCTAAATAAAACGCAAAGTAGTTTATCTTCTCCAATACTTATTTTGTTTTCTCACAAATGCCAAGCTTCTTCCTATCTTCGGCGCTGGCCGGGATGGCGTACAGCTCTCTCGTCGCATTCTGTTTTATGTCGGTATGGATCAAAACGGGTTCCCGAGTGGCAATTTTAGTTTTGGAAAGAGGAAAAAGTCACCAGATCTGGACTGTAGGGTGCTGGTCGATGATATTTATCGAGTGTTTTGCCCTAAATGCTTTCACAATCGTGGCTCGATGAGATGGATCCTTATCGTCGTGCAAAATCTACGAATTGTCTGCCCACAATTCCGTACGAATATGACGGACCCGTTCACGCAAACGCCTCAAAACAGTCACATAATAATAGTCCTTATTGACCGTTTGTCTCTTTGGAACGTTTTCATGATGCACCACACCACGAATTCCGGAAAGAATTTTTGTCACAATGTATATACTGAAGTCTATGCAACTAATTTGCGGAATAGTTATTTTTAAAAAGTCTCCCAAATATAAAATAAAAATGGCGGTTGTAAAGTCGGGCGCGGACGACTTTAGGATACCCTGTACCACTAGCTTGTAATAAAGTCCGATTTTTTCACAAAAACCAAAAACAGAAGAATTTTAAGCAAAAAATTTTTTTTTGACCGATCGTTCCTATGGGAGCTATATGATATAGTCAACCGATTTCAATAAAATTTGACACAGTGCTTAAATACCTTAAAAAAGATATGAATGCCAAATTTATTTCAAATATCTCTACAAACAAACAAAACACATCGAATTTTGTATAAAAAACGTGTTTTTGGACCGATTGGTCCTATGGGAGCTATATGATCTAGTCAAACGATTTGGATTAAATTTAGTACAGTGCTTAGGAATTATAGAATACTCACGAATGTCAAATTTGGTCCCAATATCTTAACAAACAAACGAAACACAACAAATTTTGTTAAAAAATCTATTTTTTGGAAGATCGGACCTATGGGAGCTATATGATATAGTCAACCGATTTTGTTCAAATTTGGCACATTGCTTAAGTGGTCTAAAAAATTTCCAAACGCCAAATCTGGTTACGATATCTTTATTAAAAAACGAAATATAGCGAATTTTTCTTTAAAAAGTTATTTTGGCCGATCGGTCCTATGGGTGCTATATGATAAAGTCAACCGATTTTGATGAAATTTGGTACAGTGATTGGGAACTATAAAAAACTTTCGAATACCAAATTTGGTTACGATATCTTTATAAACAAACGAATTATTCATCTAAAACGCTTTTTTTTGTCGAGGTCGTCTCAAACACCCCCATGGGAGCTATATAATTTATCCCCGATATCAAAAAATAAAATAAACTTGCCTCCTATGGAATAATATGGGATCTAATGTGAAAGTTTGGTAACTCTAGCTCTTACCATCTCTGAGATCTAGGCGTTCACACGGACAGACGGACAGACGGACATGGGTATATCGACTCTCTATTCACCCTGATCATATTTTAGGTAACTTTGGGGTGTCTCCGACGTATCCTTCTATATGTTACATACATTTTCGGCTTGCACAAACTTAATATACCCTTGGTACCATACGGTACAGGGTATAAAAAGCAGAAACTCTCTGCAGATAAGCACAGCTTCTGGGAATATTTGTGTTCCAGGACAGACTGACGATGGACTCGGCTGTCCTTAACAAGAAGGCTTAGAATTATACTTTGCAGCGTTATCTCCCACTACTTACATTTGCATAAACATATTCCAACTTTCTACCTTCACTAAGGGGTATTCAAATTTCGGACTGATTTCTGGTACAACACATCGAACAAAATAGTTGTCAGACATCGCGTAATATTTAATAGTTTTGAAACAATTAATTACATATCAAACATGTTTCAAAACATATCCCGAACTAGTCTTCCGTGTGGGAATCCGGAACATGCCTAATAGACTCATTCACAAACACACACATACACCAACTCAACCCCCCTTTGTCGAGCTGTTTACCTTGTTCCCTTCAACTTCACCAAATACTTTCCACATGAGTTTATAACTTTATCTGAGCATAACGAGTACATTATCCTGCGTCGCTGCCTCAGTCGACGCAGACATTAGCTATGGCTTGTGTTTTTTTTTTCCACTGCATTTAAAAATAACTTTAATGGAAAATTTATCGATCTTGTGAAGGGTTTTGGGGCAGGGGAGGAACAGCGGGTAGAAAATGTAGAGTCATGTGGCCTGATGTGCCAAAACTTGGCTTTGTTGTTGTTGTTCTTATTGTTGCTGCTGCCGATACAAACGTTTAGATAAGCGGCAGCACACAAAGCTAAAGCCCAGCCACAGGACTAGAACGCATCCAACAGATACAGGTCACTGTGTGTGTGTGCGTTGGTGTGTTGGTGTATCTGTGTGCTTGTGTATCGTGTATCTATGAGTTTGCTTGTAGCTGCGTAGGCAGTAAATCGCCTGAAAAGAAATCAACAAGGATATTGTGTGTGCATGCCCAACCCAAAGCCTTTGCTTAGTCCTTGCCAAAGTCCTGGCTGAGGTTTAAGCAAATTGAGACCAGAACATATTAAGACATTTTAGTGCCGTTTTCACTTCATTAGTTTTGATTTAAAAGTACATTGTGTGTGTGGGTGTGTGTGGGTGTGTGTGTGTGTGTGTGCAACAGATACGGCCTAAAATTCAAACAGACAAATACAACAAAGGCAAAAAGAACACAGATACAATTGGATTAAGGATACACCTTGGTAGAAATAAACTTTTTAATAAACTATTGTTTAGATTTTCAAATGTGGAAAGTCAACAACAAATTTTTGGTAAATTGTGGAACTTAAAATTCAGCATAAAAGCGTTCTCTAAAATCAGAAAAAGGAGAGAGCACTATGAAAGAACAAATTTTAGGCTTCTGTAGACTCTTGCCTTGAAAAACAGTCGTAAAAAGAAGCGAGAATTTGACTGGTGCAATTTTTGTATGGCAGCTATATGAAATAGTGTGCCAATTTTGCACAAACTATGCACAAATGTGTAAAATTATAGAAATCAGCCAAAGGTCAGGTCCTACACGAAATTCAAGAATAAAAAAATAAATAAATAATAGCTAATAAACTGTTCCTGTTCCCGAGTTAACCGTGAATGGATCTGGAAATCCTTAGATAGGAGAGATGCTTCGTTCTACCTAATGGACAGCTCTCTGACTCTTTCGAAGTGCGACAGGGAGTAAGGCAAGGGGATATTCTGTCGCCATTCCTGATTTTACTGGCGATAGACGATGTATTGACTGCCACCGTAGGTACAACTGAGAGACACGGTATCCAATGGAGACCTTTTGAGAGGCTAAGCCACTTGGATCATGCTGACGATACCTGTTTCCTGGCAAGTACCAACAGCGGGATGAACGAGATGTGTCAATCACTGCAGGTGAATGGAGAGATGTCTGGTCTTAGGATCAACTGCAACAAAACCAGAATAATGCACACTGGCCGCTCAGCACATCAGCCCATTATTCTGAGACAGACGCCCATTGAGCAGGTCAAACAGATTATCTATCTAGGAAGTTCTGTATCGTCAGACGGAGGAACGGATCTGGATGTTAACAGCAGAATTAGTAAAGCCCGCAGCGCCTTTGGAATGTTGTCTTCCGAATGGAACTCTAGGCAAATCTCCCTACGCACCAAGTTAAGGCTCTTCGAATCCAATGTCAAATCTGTACTGCTGTATGCCTGTGAAACCTGGAAAGTCTCTACCTGTATCACGAGAAGTTTACAGGCATTTGTAACCCGCTGCCTTCGATACATTCTTAAGATCCGATAGCCGCAGATTATATCGAATCAAGAATTGTGGCGCATAACGAGTCAAAAGCTTTTGTATGTCGAAATTAGACAGCGGAAGCGGCGCTGGATTGGCCACACGTTGAGTAGACCAAACGACAGCATCGTGAAGCAGTCCTTCGAATGGAATCCTTAAGGTACACGGCGAGTTGGTAGACCAAGAACTACTTTGAAATCAACAGTATTGGTCGAAGCAGCAAGACAGCGTAAAACGTGCCCACAGCTGAAGTATCTGGCCGCAGATCGGGAAGGATGGAGGAAGTTTGTCGCCGACCTATGCCCCAACCAGGGTTGAAGGACTTGAAGAAGAATAAACTGTTCAATAAATTTTCACTTTAATTTGCTTTAAGAATTTCTAATTATTTGCCAAGAAACCAAAATTCTCAAATGCCAAAAATCTGCAACTTTATGACAAAGCTTAACTTTAAAGTTCATAAACAATCTCCAGCTGGCAGCCAAGGACTTTGTACTAATTTCTCTCTGCCATAATCTTCGAGCAGTAGAGGGAAGGGAGTGGCACCATGTAAAATATTGCCGCAGCGTCAGCAGGGACAAGAAGTGGCTTGGTGGGCTCAAAGTTTTCCGTTGAAAATTCTCTTAAGAAAATTTAGCTCAGCATCAACTTTGGACAAGGACTGCGCTGACACTTAATCGTGGCGGGAATTATGAAATGTGCTGGATAATATTTTCATGCAGTTTTCTTTTGCACAGCCATTAGGCTAATGTACTATGGACATGGCCAATAATAACTGGCAAGTTTTTAAAATATAGTACATGAACTTGCTTGGAATTTGGATATGAGGACGGAGTCCGAATCCTTTAACTTAAATTAAAATTCAAACTTAGATTTGTTTTCCTATAAAAGAAATGGTATTTAGTAAACATAAAATCTCTCTAGATTTTAAACTGGCACACAAAAATACTAAAAACTGTGAAAAAATCAAGAATTCGGCTTAAAACAAAAATTTGCGATGTCATCAATACACGAAAAGCAATTTCCCTATTTTTAAGAATAAAAATTGTAATTTCAGAGCGATTTTCGTAGGTAGAAATTTTTTAATTGAGGATTCCATGAAATATGAATAGTATTACATATATGCTATCAATTTGTCAGACAAATGATGAAGAATGGGAGCGACGGGAAAGGACCTTAAAATATGTGGTATGGGCGGGATTTTCCCTTTCTTTTTTAAATTCAACAATGTAAATATATGAATTAATTGCAGTTTTCAAATTATTGATCACCTGATAAACCGGAGATATCAGAAAAAATGCCACAACGGCCCCAGGTATTGTCTCTATTCCCAAAATTGCTGTTGTGTCCTGACATTATTACCTTTATTTATTCCGAATAGTAGAGCAAATATTTTGTATAAAAAAAAAATTAATACTAAGAAATCACTCTTTTTGTTGAAGAATTCATTTGACCGAAGTTCGATGCTTTGCTCTGCTCGGTGTTTGCTCACGGAAATATTTCCTCCAAATGTTCTTTACCAAGCAGCTAATAATTACGGAGCAAACTTTATTTGCTCATTATGTAGGGAAAATATTTGCTTCGCCATTAAAAATACATAACGAAATAATTTATTACTTATCGCAAATAAAATTTGTACGAATTTGCTCAAAAATATTTTTTTTTGCATACAGACTTTTTTAGTCACAAAACAGGAAATATGCGATTTGTATTCCAAAAATAAAAGTAATTGTCAAGTACTTGCGAAAGTGTTTGAAACGTAAATGCGCATTATACTTAATTTCGTAAATTTTTTTTTGTTTAATTATTAAGAGAGGGAGATCTTAAGTTAAGAATCAATTCAGACATGTAATTTTATAATGAATGGTACAAACAAAACAACAATTTAATCATCAAATATAATATTTGCCACATGAAATCATTATTTGCAGCAAATATTTGCTCGAAACTTCATTTGGCAAAACAAGGTATTAAATAAATAAATTATGGCAAAGATGTGGTCTAAATTCACTAATTCTCTATTCTTTTTTATAAAATGCTATTATTTATACGTATATTATAATAATATATTTAATTACAGGATATATCGATTATTTTGTTCTCTTCATAAAATAAAAACTTCATAGCATTTTTAATTTAACTAAAATTGTTCAACAAAATCCAAAATTTCCCTTAAAAAAAAAATTTCTTTCAGTGTCTTGATTCGTTTAAAATAGTGCCTAATATTGGCTTGAGCCTCATAACCAAAGTTATCCTTTCCAAGTCTAAAATGGGGAGCTATTTCCAAGTTCAATGTCAACCAATTTCAAAAGTTTTTAAAATCATTATTCCTTTATACGAGGGGTATTCAAAAAGGAAGTTTCCCTAATTTAAAAAAAAAGTACAAAAAAATTTTTAGGTTACAAAATGAATATTTATTAATTATTTGACTCACAAACTATTTTTCTACATACTCACCTTTGACTTGAATACATTTTTCGTATCTGTTATAGAGTTTATGCAAACCTTCTTTTAAAAAAAAAGTGTCCAATTGTGAATTGCGTTAGGTGTTTTGTTGGTTGATTTTTTGGAACCTGGTACAACAATCAATACGGATCGTTACTGCGAAGTTTTAAATAAGCTTAAAAATGCCATCAGACGAAAACGTTCAGGAAAATTATCCAAAATAATCTTACTCTTTCATGATAATGCACGGCCTCATTCTGCTCAAAAAACGAGAATTTTATTGGAAAAATTCAAATGGGAAATTTTTGATCAACCACTCTCCGGATCTTGCACCAAGTGGGCAGCATTTTGTTTCAAACGAAGAAGTCCAAACATCTGTCAAATTATGGCTCCAAAAAACAGGACACGTTTTTTTAAAGAAGGTTTGCATAAACTCTATAACAGATACGAAAAATGTATTCAAGTCGAAGGTGAGTATGTAGAAAAATAGTTTGTGAGTCAAATAATTAATAAATATTCATTTTGTAACCTAAAAATATTTTTGTACTTTTTTTTTTAAATTAGGGAAACTTCCTTTTTGAATACCCCTCGTAATTGCAACTCTTCTTTAACATCGTTTCTTTAAACTTTGTTCCATTTGTACTTTTCTTTTAGGATTTGAATACATTAAATACCTTAAGCCACTTGACTTCAAATTAAAACTTTTCAATTGGATCTCTTCCTTAAAGTAAAGAATTTAAGGCACTAGACTCAGCCTTCAAATTAAACTGTAAAAATTGCGGTTTCCATCTAGTCTTCTTAATTAAATCTCTTCTTGCTTAAAAGATTATTTTTAAATGTTGCAAATCTAAAGTTCACATCAGGCATATCTCAAAGTGTTATTTATTAATAATCATCTATGGGTAGTCCCGTCATCTCGCATTCTTCGCTTCTTTTTTATAGATTCTGAAATGGATGCTCTACTAAGTAATCTCGTCTTCTTAAGTTAAATCTTTAAGTTCTACTCCATGGGAAGTCATTTTTGATATTTGTGGAATTTTTAATTTTGAAAGTAAAGAATTTAACTTTTCGTAATATTTAGTTTCCATGCTGAGATTAAAAGTAACTCATAGAAAAAAGTAATTGTGCATAAATATTTATAATCCTTAGTTACATTCTTAAAGGTATTTATTGTTGGTAAGCCAGTCTTTTGGTATAATCTATTTGTAGAATGCCTTTAAAATGCCACGAAACAAGGATCTTTCAGGAACAGAACAGGGCATGGTCAAAGGAATGTCAAAGAGTGGCATGAAAATAAATCAAATCGCTTCTAGACTGATCCGTGATAGAAACACGATTGCAAACTTTCTCAAAAATCCAGATAGGATTGAAAAATCAAGAGAATAGACCTTCAAAAGTCAACGACCGTAGTAACCGGAAAATTTTTCATCTGAGGGCTTAAAAAAATATATTCTACTTGGAAATACAAGAAGGCATAATTACGTGACCCTATTTTAAACATTTTTGAACACCTCCTCCCAGCGGTGACCAATCGTAGTTCATAAGAAGACCCCCTCCTTTGTTGTCACGCACTTATTCGCAAGTCCTAGCAATTAAAAAAAAATGGAGGTAAAAAAATTAAAATTTATTCTGGAACCAAATATTATGTTACTATGTGCCAAACATAGACCCCCCTCACTCGGTTGAGTTACCAAGCGTGGTATTTTCAAGACCCCCCTAAATGGGTCACGTAATTTGGTTACGGCCCTCAAGGTCATTTAGGTCTCATCGTATCTAGGAGACAAGTTAACCAAATTTTGAGTGACTAGGAAAACATTAAATATGCTTCCAAGGAGCATATTGCCAAGTAACAGAAGTGTCATATAACCGCTCGATTGGGCTTTGCCGAAAAATATAAATTCTGGGGCGGAAAATTCCGAAATATTAGTTTCTCGGACGAAAAAAAGTTTAACTTGGATGGACCCAGCCACAAATATTAGCGAGATCTCGGGCCACAAGCGAAACCTCGGCCGAGGTTCGCTTACGATTTGGGCAGCTTTTTGGTATGAGGGAAAGGCTCGATTATGCTTTGTTCTTACCAATACCAATTCAGACATCTATGTTGAGCTTCTAGACAGAGTCCTTATTGACTTTGCTGGAGACCATTTTGGCGATAACCCACAAGAGAAAAACACTTTAATTTTTCACATCATAATAATTCCTTTATAGCAATTGCTGGCTATCAGCCCATCAGCATCTGTAAAGGAAGCCAAATTAGGATCTAGGAATAAACTCACGACTAGATGGGTTCCAGGACATAATAACATTCCTGGAAATGAGCTGGCAGATAGACTTGCAAGGACCGGTGCAGCAACACAGCTAATAGGTCCTGAACCACACTGTGGGATTGGTAATTAGGTGGTACGGGACCTACTGAGATCAGAGGAGAATAACAAACGACTGCTTCACTGGTCACAGATACCAGGACTTAAACAATCAAAAACCCTGCTCTCTAACTACAACCGTAAGAGGTTTAAAGTCATGATAGCTCACGGGAGAACACCGTGAGAGTTCTGACGAACCTTCTGACGGGACATTGTAGGCTCCGCATAGCGAATAGTGGACTATGTATCTTCTGTAGCATGGAGGAAGGAACTTCTTCTTATCTACAATCAATTTATGAATGTACAAATACTATTTCTATGAAGTAAAAACTTCTTTTAATGGCCAAATTTTTACATAAATTCTCTTTAAAAAACTTAAAGCTCTGAAACACATACTAAATTGGGAGTTTTGGAAACAAGAATCACATATATCATGCATATGTATGTGTAGCTTATTTTTGGTATTTGTTGGTATTGCTATTATTGTTGTTGTTGTTGTTGTCCCCGCATTGAATTCCTTTGCTTGCCACAAAGTTATCTGATTGAGTGCGAACTGCCAATGGTCTCAACACTCAAACCACTTGATGGCTATGCGAATGAGGCTATATGCATGTGTGTGTGATGATCTCGAACGGATATCCTGTGGGCAGATAACTGCCATACATTACAGATGCTCAGCAAAAATGGCAACCCTAAAAACTGTGTGTGTCTCCGCATTCGCAAACTCCCTTAACAAAAAGGCTACAAATACTTTTGTGGCTTGTCCTTGTTGGCATCGTCGTCATCATCGTCATCATCGTCATCATCATCATCATCATCATCACCATATCTTCTTTTTTAACTGCCGCTTTTGTTGGTTATTGAATTAGCCCAATAAACCAGAAAAACAAGACACACATACACACACACTCACATATGCACACACAGATACAAACCCATACATGCCAAACAAAAGGCGTCAAAATAACAAACAGAGCGGCATTCTCAGATTTCAAGGACTGCCTGGCTGCCTGGTAACTCATTAGAATCCCAACTCGTATTCGTAATATCCTTACGTTACGCTAACAGCTCCACTCATAATTGCAGCTAGTAGCTCGAGGGGCGGAGTTCTACGTTTTTAGGGCGTGGGGGGCACGTATAGCTACGTGTCTATGTGAGTATCTGTGTGTGTGTGTTCTGCATTTTGCAATTTATTTCCCGGCAATTTTTTTCTTCTTTATGTGCCAAATTTGTTTTTAGATCAAAGTCACAGTCACAGTCCTAAGGTTTCATTTTTAAGCCTAGGCGTGGGACTTCAGGCAGACAATAATTAGATGCCACTAAATGAAAGCGAATAAATGGAAATTTAAGAGAACGTCTAATAAAAAATTATTTTGAAATCAAAATGAATGCGTTTTAAAAAAATAAGCTCAGGAAAATCTAAAAGCCCAAACTGAACAATTTTACGCTTATTCGTTTTTGCGTGCTCTGCTAAACAAATTGTTTTGCTGATGATTCCATATCCTATAAATAAACTGATTTTGGTGACTTTAGCTACTTTATAAACATATTTGGCTTATTGTATGACAAATCATCCAACAACAGTAGCATCGAGTGCAGCAGCCACAACCACTCATTATACGGGCAGAGGAACCCCACAAGGGGGAGTGTTATCCCCGCTCCTCTGGGTCATCGCGCTCAATGATATTCTGATAGACCTTAACAAAGGTGGAACAACGGTAATCGCGTACGCTGATGACGTCGTGATACTAACCACAGGACCATTCATATCAACCATAAGTGAGTTAACAGAAAGAGCTTTGCTTAAGCTAGAAAGGTGGGCCACCAGGAGTGGCCTAAACGTCAACCCAAGCAAAACGCAACCAATGTTATTCACCACAAAAACAAAAATACCTCATTTTAGACTGCCTTCTCTTAACGGAGTAGAGATCCCGTTGTCCGACAGAGCGACGCACCAAGGAGTGGTACTAGATCCAAAGCTCAACTGGAAGGACAATGTGGAAAAAAGGATAGAGAAAGCGTACATATCATATTACACCAGTAAAAGAATCATCAGCAGGAGCTGGGGTCTGAGCCCTAAGATTGCCCTATGGATGTATACAGCCATCGTACGACCCATCATCACATATGGTGCGCTGGTATGGTGGCCAGCATTGAGCAGGCAATACAACATCAGGAGACTAAGTACACTGCAACGAGCGGCCTGTGCAAGTGTTACGGGAGTAATTAGATCATGCCCAGCAGAAGCGTTAAATGTGATCTTGAATATGATTCCGATTGACATCCAATTAAAGCTAACTGCAGCAAACACGGCCACCAGAATCAAAGAAACTGGACTCTGGAAGACTAGTACCTTCGGACATGGCAGCATTCTGAAGGGTCAAGAGACTAGCAAATCAACAGATTACATAACACCAGTACTGGACTTCAAGAAGAGGTTCGACGTCAAATTCCCGAAGCGAAAGGAGTGGGACATGAACACGGTAATGAGAGCAGACGCAGCTGCAATCTATACTGACGGATCCAAGATGGATCGCGGTGTAGGAGCTGAGGGTCTACTCGGACGAAATCGAAGTATCTCTCTCCTATCGCCTAGCAGCAGAAACAGCATCTTCCAGGCGGAAGTCTTTGGCATCAGAGAAGCATGTAAGGTGTTGAATAATCATCCGAGTCAGCTGGCAGAGGTGTGTATATTCTCCGACAGTCAAGCAGCTTTGCTGGCGATCAAATCGCCAACCGTGAGCTCAAAAATCATCAGACAATGCAAAAAAGATCTCAATGCCCTTGCAAGCAGAATGAACATCGCTCTCGTATGGGTTCCCGGACATAGGATCGTATACAGGAATGAAAAAGCTGATTAACTGGCGAGAAAAGGAGCATCAGATGTCAAAACACCGTCAGCGCTATCAAGAGAGAACTTCTTCTGCGAACCCAGAAGATTAAAATTTTCGCCATTTCTTCTTCTTTTTTACTTACTTTGACCAGATGAGGAGGAGTTAGTATTGATCCATTTGCACAAATGGAAATGTATCGATAACAACTTATGCAAACCAGCGGACGAACTTCCTAAAAAACATTTGAACTGGAACCCGGAAGGTAGCAGAAAATACGGACGTTCAAGAACAAAATTGCATAGTACGCTTCTGGAAAATAAAAGCTTTTGCTTAAAGCAGTGAAGGCTGAAAAATTTGTATGGATTCACTTTGCTCCAAATAGCCGCTTAACTAGGACACTAATCATATTTTGTTGACCTACACTATTTCTCTTCGAATATCCATTAAAAGTAAGTCAGGGAAATTATTATAATTTTTATAATATTAAAGTACCTAAACCCTTCTATACCGCAACCCATTTGGGACTTTTTTAGTTTTACGTGGGGGGTGACTTCCTTTCCATTTATGTTCTTCTCAAGAGTTTCTCTGAACTTGTAACAAATATCTATTTCTATAAGCCTATATACCAGTCTAAAAACAATCTAATATATTTTATTGACGCCTTGTGCAAAAGCTCTTTCAATAACAAATTTTCAGGAAAATCCCTAGAGAGATGTCTTCTTGGCCTAAGCTCTTTTGATTTCATGTGATGATTTGAAGTCTAACTACCAAATTTAGAAAATTCGGCATAGAATTTGGTCTTGGTAGGATTCTTCACTTCAAAGTGTATAAATATCAGAGCTTGCAAAAGACTTTGAAACCATTTTAACTGTGGGGGAGGGTCTGGACCCGAAAACCCACTAAGTGGCTCCGCCACTGTGGTACACCTTTAGGTAGGTAGATAGAAGTGGTTGTCTTCCGACACACTTAGGCCTATGAAAGGCCCGTTGTGATGCCACTTGAGTTAGTCCTTGCTCTCCTGTATCCCCTTTGAACCAACCTGTCGATTTAATGAAGGAATTAATCTTTTTTTTTTTTTATTTGTTTAAAAATTAGAATTTAATTCTAAAATATAAAGTATTTTATGAAGCGACAGTTAATACTTTCCCGGATATTTTTCCATTAAGAGCTCTGCAGTTTAAAATGATACCCAATATTTCATAATTTCATCATACACTCCAGGTATTTCTGATTTTATTTTGTTTTCTGCAAAGAATTTTCTGCATGAGTTTTCATTATTTGTGTTATCATATCCATATTTGGGGCAGTCGACACTCAGTCCAAGTCGAGTAAAAAAAAGTCTTGACTTTTTCCCCGATACTTTGTTTTTTTTATTATTTTTTATAGATTTTATAAAACAATTTTATAAACATTTTGATTTTTGCCCCGAGTCCGTCATGGGAAAGTTGGGCTGCTTTCCCGAAACCCGTCCGTCGAAAATTATATGTATAAAACATTAGTAGCTATAAGAAAAACTATATTGATCAAAAATTTACCAAAATCATCACTGTGTGGCGCTCTCATTCACTCGATTCGATGTCTCTATTTTTTTTTCTTTCTTGTGTTTTTACCAACACTACAAATATATTAATTATAAAGCACAATTAATTCAAAATAAAGGAATGCTTATAATTCACAAACAGTTTACTCAAGAAACGCCTCACGTATAAAATTTTTGCATTTAAATTTGATTTAAATTTATTTGACGTATTTGTTATATAATAATTCATTCTTCAATGTGATTATATTTTCTGTTTAAATGTTCTTTAACATTTGTCTAAATTCAAAAGCATGGATATTATAAGATCTGTATTCGTACTCATTTAAAGTTCCAATCTAATGGAGGTATTTTAGCTTTAGTGTTTTTAATGTAATCATTTTTACTATAATAGATTGATAAATAAGACAGCCTTTTTGTGTCTGATTAAAGCAGAAAAGTCTTGAAAAATCTGTCAAAAATGCATTTAATTGCAAGCTATAATTTATAATGAAATCTTGAGGCTGGAACACTTTTCTACAAGCTTGAACAAAAAAAAAAAACAATACAAAATTGTTATAATGATGACAAACCAGTCGTAAAATATTCTCTCACAAGTTCAATTCATGTACAGTAGCTATACAAAATACTGGACCAATTTTGATCAGACTGATATAATAGAACAAATTTATTTTATTTTATTTATTGCTTTATTCCCTCACAACATACAAAAATTGTTAAAAATTTAAGCTAGTATTTCAACAATATTATTTACAGTGTTGTGCTGTTACTTTTCATCTGAGAAATTTATACATCTTGTCTTACATTAGAACAACATAAAAGATATAATAAGGAAGATGGGAGTAAAAAAGCTTAACACCAAAACTACTTAAGTCTATATAAAATATATGAAAATTCATTTTTATTTTTCAAAATATCGTGTATATTTTGTTTACGAGATATTAACGAACAACTGAAAAAAAGAATGTTTTTCTAGGTTAGGTTATGTTAGGTTAGGGCGGCAGTTGGAACCGACGTCCCAACTCACTTAAGCCAAGGATAGGCCCTTTGTGTTACCGCTAGAGTAAGCCAATTCACCACATTTCCACACTTGATACGTCCCCTACGAAAGTTGAGGAAGCCATCCGGCTGCCTGAATGAACCTTAAAAGGCATTTTGGACTCTGTTCAGAGAGCTGAGATAGATCATTTAGAAAATGTGACTGTAGGAACCAAAATCTTTTACTGCCCAGTCCTGGGCAGTAACTCAAAAAGTGTTCCACCGTCGCCAGCTCCTCTTCATCGCCACATCTACAGAAGTCATGCTGGGGAGCATCAACCGGGATGCGTGGTCTCCTACCAACCAGTTTCCCCTAATGGCACGGATAACAGATGAGCATTGGGCTCTATTCAGACAGCAAGTTTTTTGGTTCTTTTGCTGCAGTATGTCGGCCAGGTTTGCCGCGAGATTCTACACGTGTTCGATGTCCGATTCCACGTTTTATTTGCACAGACAGCGAAAAAGTTTCGTATTCTCAGTTTACAGCTGGCCATGGGTATATCCACGCCCTGCTTGTCTTGAAGGAGGATGCTGGTAGTTGCTTTTCTAGTCATTTCATACGCAATGCAGTTTATCTCAAAGTCCCAATGTCCTGGGACCCATATCAGGTGAATTGAAAGCTGCTCAGCCATCTCCCCTAGAGACAAGCGGCAGTCATTCACTGACTTCATACACGAAGTCATCGAGACTAGAGAATTGTTTTTCTAAAAAATCTCGAAAACAGTGCTTAAGAAAAGAAAATGTTTTTATTTTCTTAATTCTCAAATAAAAATTAGCCTAAAAGCACTTTTCCACGAAGGTAAATTTTTTGTGTAAATTAGTGTAATTATTTACAATAAAATTTTAATGCAGCAACCCTTCAACCTTAAAAAAATGTTAATTGAAAAAGGTTATAATGATACGAAGTCAAACCCTAATTTTTCTCTCGACGTTTTTCGGGACTCAGGAATAGAACACAAGTTAAATTTGTGAACGGTAGCTGTATAAAATAGTCTACCATTGTTGATCAAACTTCAAACATTTTGACACATATTTTAAATTTATAAATGCTTGCTAGAATATAATTTTTTAAATTTCCCGACCAAATTTATGTCAGTTAAATTTTGCTTTAGTCTTAACAGTTGTACATAGTTTTATCAAAATTGGTCCACTATTTTATATAGCTACCATACAAAAAGTGAACCAATTTATGGCTCAATTGAAATTGCGACATTATTACAGCGCCTTGCACCATGTAGGTAGGTAGGTACATAGAATTGGTTGTTTTCCGACACGACTAGGCTTACAAAAGTCCCGTCGTCATGCAACTTGAGTTAGTCCTTACTCTCCTCTGTCCTCTTTGAACCAACCTGTCGATTTAATAATCGAATTAATCTTATTTATTCTGATTCCTGCGAATTCAGTTATATTCCCAAAAGTTTCGGAACCCACTGTATTCAGTCTCCTCCTGCATAATGCCATGCATCCACACAGGAGGTGCTGCATGGTTTCCTTCTCTTCTACCTCTTGACAGCTTCTACAGTAGTCAAAATATGGCACGCCCAATCTATTGACCTGCTTTCCAATAAAGCAATGCCCAGTAAAAGCCCCTATCGTTGCTCTTATACCTAGTCTGCTGAGTTTTAAAAGTTGCTTGGTCCTATTCAAGCTCCATTGCGGCCAAGTTTTTCTACTAATAAAACAGGTTCCAGTTTGCTTCCCATCTATAGTTGGCATCACTAATGATACTTCTATCTATTAATAATTTACACTTTGCTAGTGGTATAGGTATCAACGCCTTATCCGGCTGAAGTGGTGCCGTTGTACCCCGTCTGCCTTAAAATTGCAAACGATATCTCGGTAACCTGGTACCGAAAGCAGATTTATGGTGAAGAATTTCGTAGCATCTCGTAAAGCCTTGTAACATTCCATCACGGATGTGAACCTAACTGACTATAGAGCTTTTAAGGCAGCCTGACTGTCTTGACAGATCTAAATTTCACTTTCGATTAACACACGATTATTATTTATGAGAATACTTTCCATTATAGCTATGACTTCTGCTTGGAAAACACTACAATGATCTGGTAAGCGGAAGGATTCGCAAATGCCCAACGATTCCGTCTAGATACCCCCTCTCACCTGATCATTGAGCTTAGATCTGTCCGTTAAAATAGTAATCTTGCTATTGCAGTCTGGTATACCAAGCATCATGTTATTTTCTGTTTAGATAAATAATAATAATAATTTCGATACTCATTTTATAATAAGAACCCTAAAACCTACTCGAAATAAACATTGATTGTTCATCTTTACAAAAAGAAAAAATATTTGAAACATGTATGCATATCTATCTTTCATGTGCTTTACATTAACGGGTGATTTTTTTGCTGGTATCTTTATGGAAACACTGTTTTTGACAGATCACGCGGGAATCGTGTCTTGTGTCATTGTCAAACTTGCTCAGTTTGGTCTATAATTTAACCATGAATCGACTCACGAACGAACAACGCTTGCAAATTATTGAATTTTATTATCAAAATTCATGCTCGGTTACGAAAGTGCATCGCGGACTTCTGCCAATTTATGGGCTGTTTGGTCGGCCTACTGTAGGAGCTATACGGAAGCTTGTGACTAAATTTCGAATCGCATCTGGAGTAAAGACCAGTCAGAAGCATTGCAAGAGCTACCAATGCACCCCGAAAAAGTCACTATTTGGTGTGGATTATGGGCCGGTGTCATGATCGGGCCGTACTTCTTCAAAGAAGGCAATGGCCGGAACGCTAACGTCTGATGATTGACGACTTGTTTTTGTCCAAAATGGAAGAACTGGACAAGGCTGACATGTAGTTTCAACAAGATGGTGCCACACGGCGCGAAAGAATGGCCCAGTTAAGAGCCGCTACGGCGAACAGTTTTACCTTACATTTGGGGCTCTTAAATTAGCCGCCTAGATCGTGTGATTTAAGGACTTTAGATTATTTCTTGTGGGGCCATGTTAAGGCTCATGTCTACAGGGATAAACCAGCTACGATTGACGCACTGGAAGCCAATATTGAAGCATTTATTCGGAAATACCGGTTGATATGTTGGAGAGAGTGTGCCAAGATTGGACCTCGCGCATGAACCATCTAAAGCAGAGCCGTGGCCAACATTTGCTCATGCAATCATCTTGAAACATTAAATTATATTGATCGTTCTATCGATTCTAATGAAGATTTCATCACTTTTTTCCAATTTTTGTGTTTTTTTTGAAAAGTAAATGCTATACCTCTTAAAAAATCACTCTATATTTTACAAATTTTTGATTTCGAATAGCTACTATACAACCCTTTACGTTGCGCTCCCTTTTCATCGAGGAACGAAACGTTGTAAATATTATTATTATATTATTATAATATAATGCTTTGAAAACTTGTATAGCTTGTGGCAAAAGAAGAGAGTATGTGTCGTTAAGACTTGCCCTATATTTTAAAATAATTTTATCAAAAACGCTTCTGGTGGCAACATATGTAAATTTTACAATATTATTATTTTTTTCTCACACCTTTTATTAATAACTGACACATTAAACGTAATTTTTTTTAAATTTTTATAATAGCTTTAATATATTATTTTTTAAAATTGTAAATAATAGATTCTACAACTAATTTATTGAAATTTAATAATACTTTCTAAACTAAATAAACATCTTTAAAAAAAAATGAGAGCTTTAGATGGTGCTTAAGACACTTTGATCCAGTTTGGTTTCAGTAATAACTGGAGTATATAATGATGTATTTCCAGGAACCAAAAATGTATTTTTGGGATATATCAACAAAAAATAGTAAAATGAAATAATGAAAAAAGTTAAAATAAAAAATTATTTTTCGATATAGCAGAAAAAAGTAGCGAAAAAAATACCAAATATATATTTTATTTTAAAATAAAGTTTATACATATAGTATATATATTTTATTTTAGTTTGAACTACTTCTGAATTATAAGCCAACCAACTTACTAAATCAGGCCAAGTGTTCAACTTCACAGCTGCTTTTGTAATAGCTCCCTGCTTAATTTTTTAACCTGCCCTCGTTGGGTTACCTTTAGTCAAGACATTTAACTGGGCAGACCAACAACAACACATAAAGGCTTAATTATTAAAATGTGCCCAATGTGCCGTTTTTAAAGCCAAATCTTTTCGTCTCGTCATTGCTGGCGCTGATTTTTGGCTTCAAAATAAATTATATTATAGACCCTATAGGATATAGACTCAGCTGTCGGTGACTAAGACCTGATCGGTGCCATATTGGCATTTCTGGGTCCTCTTCGACACTGGCTGCTACGGCGAATATGTTTGGCTTAATCTTTTCACCCATCTCCTGCTGGTTTTGTGGCTATAGTTAAACTGTTTGGTTTCTTTGATAGCTTTAATTAAGATGAGGATTCCGTACCTCCTAAATACAGGCGCCATTTTAAAATACAATAGGGTTATCATATGGTGTCAGACAGGAATGTCTCCTGCCGTCATTACAATACTTAATTGTTATCTACGAGCTTATGCATTCAAACGCACAGCATTCAATCTTGAAGATCTCGACTACATCGACGACCTCAGATTGATCTTGTCTCGTCACATGGATTTGCTGGAGTCATAAGCAATCTTATCTGAAAATTTGGATTTGCACAAACTTTAGTAGAGTGTATAAAAACACTTTACAAAATTTTATATCGAAAGAAGTGTGCCTTTGGTTTATTGTCAAACTTTAACTTAATGCTCCTACTTCCAGTTTAGTCAGTCTCATACTGAAACTACAAGCAAGTAGTCCAAATATAAATTTTATAAATAAGTTTTAAAATTGTAAAAATTGCAATCTTTATACGTGTTCTTTCTCAATAATGGGAAACGAAGTAAGCCAAACTGCCCAAAACTTAGATGAGGAAGAATCACAAAACTTTGACAAAAAGTTTATTCGAAATCTTCGAGAGTTCAACAACAATGAAGAGCTTAAGTTATGTTGCCTGAAGGAATGGGGCGAACTGACACCTGAAGAAAAAGACTTGATCAAGGTAAGTAGGACTCATGTCCGGCTTAAACCAACTATCTAATATTTCTTTTAAATAGGATGGACCCAGTGGCTATCAAAATCACGGACCAAGCGGATCTGCTAAGCCATGGCAGGCTAAAGCAAAAAAGGTCCGTGTAAGCGCCAAGCCCTACGACAGACCGGAGAAGCCTAAGAATAACAGCGAAGCTACAAAGGCCCCAGACTGCCCCACAACTGCAACCGTTTAGCCATTGGAACCATAAACAGCTTCCTTAATGTTTAATGTTGTATCTTCGTTTTGTTACCAAATTTTTGGATTAAAATATTTTGGCATCCCGTTTACTTTGTTTTGTTTTTTTGTTTATTATTTATTCAGATGCGAGGTTACTTACAGATTTGATTGATATCTTCGTAAAAAAACGAAAAAGCACAGTTTGTACCAAAATCGTTTTTTTGTAGTGATTGGTCTATATAATATTGTAAACCAGTGGCGATAAGATGTGCTATTTTAGGTGAACCTAAGCGCTACTTATTAAAAACAATATATATAATCCAAGCCATATTAGAAGTGTCCAAGTGCTCTGTTTTCTGGGTTTTCCGAATATTATGACCCATTACCAATGGCGTCTCAACGAGTGGTTTTCGTGACCAGACTCCCCATAAGTTGAACACATGGGCCGATAGTTTTATCCGAGCTTTGATATATACATATTTATATAGATATGCGCCTCGAAGTGCACAACCCCCTCTATGATCAAATCCTGGATAATAATTTAAGGGGCCTAAGCTAGTTAAAGTGCAAAAAACTCGATCCAATTATTTTCATAAATAACTGAAGCAGCTATGTTCAAAGGCGTTAGAGAAACATGGATGCGGTCATGGGACCCCCGTCAAGAACTAAATTCTTTAAGCCATAAATAAGTTTCTTAAAATATGTAGGAGATAGTTCATTAAAAGTTATATACAAAATATTAAATAAAAATGTAATGCAGTCGAGGCGGTGCCCGACAATGTAATACCCTATACCTATTTTCTCGAAAACATTGTATTCTTGCATATTTCTTCTAAGAATTCTCAAAATGGAACATTGCTCAAAAAATCAATTTAAAGTTTATGAGCTGGCGAAAAACTTACTGAATGAAAGTCCAATGAAATGACTGAAAAGAAGGCTCCACCTGCACCGTGGTTTGGTATATAAAAAAATTCCTTACCTAAAGTAGAGCGCGGACGATTTTGGGATACCCTGTACCACTAGGGTGGAATAAAATCCGGTATATTGGTTAATAACATCAAAGATATTTGATATTTGGCAATATATAGTCAACCGATTTTGATTAAATATGACACAGTGCTTTGGTAATTTCAAAAAGATCTGATTGCTGAATTTGGTTCAAATATCTTTATAAACAAAACGAGTTCTGTATAAAAAAGGTTTTTTTTTTGGATTGATTGGTCCTATGGGAGCTATATAATATAGTCAACTGAATTTGGTACAGTACTTGAGACCTATAAAAAACTCCCGAGTGCCAAATTTGGTTACTACATCTCTATAAACAAACGAATAATATCGAATTTTATTCAAAAATCGATTTTTTGGAAGATCCATCCCATGGGAGCTATATGATTAAGTCCACCGATGCTAACAAAATTACACTCCTTGGGAACTTTGAAACTTGCGATTGCCAAATTTGGTTAACAGCAAAAAAAAAATAGAGATTTTTGTACAAAAATCACTTTTTAGCCGATCAAGGTCCGTTTTTTCTCCATAATGGAAAAAAGAAAGCAAATATGTACAATGCAAAGATGAGCCGGAATTTCTTTTTTTCTTAAGAGAATTCAAGATAATTCATCCGGAGTTCAACGAAACGGAGCTTAAATTGTCACCAGAACAAAAAGACGTGTTCAAGGTAAGTAGGACTCTCGTCCAGCTTTGATCAACTATCTAACATCCCCTTTCGAATAGAATGGACCTAGTCGCAGAATAAATTCATATTGAAATCAAGGAACTAATGGATCTTCCAGGCCCTTAATTTTTTTATTCTAGCACTTCTGCCCCTAAGCAGGCACTTTTGCCTTTATGCAAACTAAATACACCAAATTATTACTATTTTGGTAAAATTAATAAACTCTAAGTAAGAACTTTATTTTGAATTTAAAAATTAAATGGAATTTGTAAATATTATAAGCCGTTCCCATAATAATGAGGCCCAAAAGAGTTGCATTTTTGCATCTATTTAAATAAAATTTTAACCTAATTGATATTTCTGTTTTAATTGCAAATTATTATTTTTGACTAATCTTTAGCAAAAGACAACTTATTTTTACAATCACAAGAAAGAGCTGTGAATCCTTAAGCTTTAAGCTATTACAAGAACTATTTGAAAAGCTTAGAAATTCGGAAAGAAATAAAAAAACTTGAATAAGAATAAACTAAATTTCTTATTAAAACTAAATCCCTTAACCAACACACACTAAGTTTTAAGCCATTTTATAATTTATGACCAACTTTTTAAAGTATCTTTAAAGTATCTAAAAATAAATACGTCAAAGTTTATTTAAATAAACCCAGTATTCCGGACTGCCTGAAAGTTTGTTGACATTTCCTTCTCCGTTTTTTTCCATTTTTTTCCCATTTTTTTTGTACTTTTATTTATTTTTCTGGCGCAACAAGTAAACAGCATTTTGTATGTCCTTTTTTCCTGGCGGAAGTAATTTTTATTTTGCCAGACAATTTGCTTATTTTGTGATTTCCGCTTGCCTACCCAAGCCGGCCAAATATTTCCGGCTTTTATATATACTTATAATTTTTTTTTCTCCGTTTACTTCTTTATTTGTCTTAGTTTTAAGTACCGTAAAAGCGCTTGGCTTATTAAATTTAAGCTTTTTTTTCTACAAAATGTTGGCATAATATTTATAGAAAAAACAAAATTTTAAAAGCCCATAATTTTGTGGGGCGTTCTAGGCAGCTGTTGTCGTCATCATAGTCTGGGTAGGCGTATATTTACATAATGCGTTCAGATTGGACCTCTAGTTAAAATATTTCATGCACTATGCACAAAATTGTGTCGCTAAAATTTTAACTTTCTCGAGTAATATCAAATGTAAGTGTATCTTTATAGTCAGTTTCTTTCACTTGGGCAAAAATGCATAAGAGCAGATTTGCCAAGTTTAATAATTGAATCGTTAATAATCGTTTATCGTTGTTAAGGGTAAGGGGTACCAGGCCCAGCAGGCTCGATAAAGTTATACACGGACGGTTCCAAGCTAGACGACCGTGTAAGGGGAGGCGTCTACGTTGAGGATTTCGACATTAGAATTGCTTTTCGGTTCCCGGACCACTGCAATGTCTTTCAGGCAGAGGTCACAGCAATCCGGGAGGCTTTAACAACAATAAAAAACCTACAAGTTCAAGATAAAAACATCTCTATGTATTCGGACAGCCAAAAGGCTATTAAGTCTCTAGTCTCGATGACTTCGTGTATGAAGTCAGTGAATGACTGCCGCTTGTCTCTAGGAGAGATGGCTGAGCAGCTTTCAATTCACCTGATATGGGTCCCAGGACATTGGGACTTTAAGGGAAACTGTTTTGCGGATGAACTGACTAGAAAAGGAACTACCAGCATGCTCCTTCAAGACAAGCAGGGCCTGAGTATACCCATGGCCAGCTGTAAACTGATAATACGAAACTTTTTCGCTGTCTGTGCAAATAAAACGTGGAATCGGACATCGAATACGTGTAGAATCTCGCGGCAAACCTGGCCGACATACTGCAGTAAAAGAACCAAAAAACTTTGCTGTCTGAATAGAGCCCAATGCTCATCTGTTATCCGTGCCATTAGGGGACACTGGTTGGTAGGAAACCACGCATCCCGGTTGAATGCTCCCCACCATGACTTCTGTAGAAGCTGTGGCGGTGAAGAGGAGCTGGAGACGGTGGAACACTTCTTCTGTCACTGCCCAGGACTGGGCAGTAAAAGACTTAGGTGCCTACAGTCACACTTTCTTAACGATCTATCTCAGCTCTCTGAACAGAGTCCAAAATGCCTTTTAAGGTTTATTCAGGCAGCCGGATGGCTTCCTCAACTTTCGTAGGGGACCTAACAAGTGGGGAAATGTGGTGAATTGGCTCACTCTCGCGGTATGACATAGGGCCTATCCTTGGCCTTAGTGAGTTGGGACGTCGGTCCCAACTGCCGCCCTAACCTAACCTAACCTGAGGGTAAAGCAAAGGCCCCTTTTTATTTAGACATACATTATGTCGAGGAAACTGACTAGGCTCTTCACAGGGAGCTTTTGAAGGTCTTCATCTTCTAGTAGGTATGCACCTAGATTTTTTTGGCTTCTGCGCATAGCGCCTCACAGTTTATGATAAGGTGTTCCATTGACTCTACCACATCACAGCAGAATCTGCATGTGTGCGAAACCGATAACCCTATTCTGTGTAGGTGTTTGTTGCAGGCGAAGTGGCTTGTTAGTGCTCCAGAGAGTGTCTTTAGACTATTCCTATTTAGGGTGAGCGTAATGTTCGCTCTTTTGGCGCTGAAGTTTAGGAGTGGTTGAGGCCGTCAAGGCCATTCCAATATTCTGGGACTTTTTGTTGAGTCAATTTTTTTGTCTCCCGTTTTATATGGCTTTTGGTGAAGCCAAAACAGGGAGATGGCCCTATAAATAGCTTTTCCGCCCCTTTTTTGGCATAAAGGTCCGCCTTTTCGTTACCTTCATGTCCTTCATAGCCGGGCACCCATTTCAGGCAGACTTGGTTGTGTTGCCAATTGGTTGAGTGCATTGCTACACTTTATAAGGACTTTGAAAGTAAGTGTGTAGCTCTTTAGTGCTTGGAGGACTAATTGACTATCTGATAGTATTTTGATCTTAACTCTCTTGAGTACTCTTTAAGATATAAGCTCCACTGTTCCATTATTGCGTACAGTTCCGCTTTAAAAATTGTGGTGTCATTGCTTAAGGTGATTGATTTGTGTGGGCCCACTATTCCTGCTGCAACCCCTTGGAGCGTTTTTGATCCATCTATGTACCATTTCTGTAAGCTGTCATGTAACCAGCTTGGGCTAGCATTCCAATCCTCTTTTGATGGAAAAATTACTTTGTATCTCTTAGTAAAGTTGAGTACTGTATCTGTATGGTTATTAGCCTGGGTCATGCATATTGCGTTGCCGATCCTTGTAAGGATTTGTAGGTGATCAGTCAGGTTTCCTGGTTTGAATTTTTCTTTAAAGTGGATTGAGAGTGCTTGCATTGCAGCCTCTTCCTGTATTGCTATGTGTTGCGGTGGTAAGTTAAGTAATGCTTCCATGCCAGCAGTTGGGGTAGTTCTCATTGCCCCTGTGGTGCTTAGGCAGGCTAGCCTCTTTAATTTACTCAGTTTGAATATAGCTGAGGTTTGTTTGGTTTTTTTTCCCACTATAACAATGCCCCATGTAGTATGATGGATCAGACGATTTGGGTATAGATCCAGAACGTCATTTTGGGGCTCGGACCCCAAGATCTACCCAGAAGTTATTTCGTAGTCCAAAGGTTTCGTTTGGCCTTTGTGGTTACGGAATCAAGGTGTGCGCCCCAAGTGAGTTTTTTAGCCAGGATAATTCTTAGATATCTTACCTCTTCCTTTAGGGATACCTCTGTCTCATTTATTGTTAATGTGGGCATATGAAACGCCCTTTTTCTTGTAAATGGGAAAATGCTGGTTTTTCTAGGATTGATTGACAGTCCCTCTTTCTTACACCTTTCCCAGGTTATGTTAAAAGCGTCTTGCATTAAGTCCCTAATTGTCCTTTCATGGTTGCCTGTGATAATTATAGATATGTCGTCTGCATATCCGATTGTTTTGTACCCTCTACTGTTTAGGGTCTGAATTAAGTTATCAGCTATCAAGGCCATAGCAGAGGTGAGAGTACTCCCTTCTGCGGACATCCTTTTACAGCTGTATCGCTAGGTTCAATTTGTCCTAGTGATGTTGTGATCTGTCTTTGGTTCAGCATATTGCTTACCCCTTTTACTATCGCTGGATGTGCTCCTCGGCTTGATAGTGCAAGTTCAATTGCTGTAAAGTTCGCGTTATCGAAAGCCCCTTCAATGTCCATAAATGCACATAGGGCAACTTCCTTAAGGCTTAGCGCATTTTCTATAACTCGAACAATTGTGTGGAGTGCTGTGACTGTTGACTTGCCTTTTTCATAGGCAAATTTAAACTTGTTGAGCGGAGTACTAGAAATAACCTCTTCTTTAAAGTAGCATTCTATAATCTATTCCATGGTTTTTAGCATGAAAAAGGTAAGGCTGATCGGTCTGTTTGATTTGGGAGCTTCGCGGGGCTTATTTCCTTCCTTAGGTAGAAAAATTACCTTAACTTCTCTCCATATCTTAGGGACATATCCCAATGTTAAGCTAGATCTGAATATTTTAACCATAATACGTATTAGACCCACAGTTCCTTTAGTGATTAGGGCTGGGTATATACCATCAGGTCCTGGTGATTTAAAGGGTTTGAACGAGTGTATTGCTCATTCTACCCTTTCGAAGTTGACTATCTTGATAATAGTGGAGTTTATTACCATGTGACTGTTGTTGGTTAATATTGATTATAGTGTGACCGTATACGCAAAAAAAATATTCCATTTACTTTAGCTTTCGACTTAAATATTTTGTGTTTGTTGCTATTATTTCCAAACTGTCACAATTGTCCGAGTTTCAGTTTAAAGTTGCCTGCGTGACGTCATACAAAAATATTGATCATTATGCTTCATTTGTTTTATAACCAAAACAACATCGGAGGAATAATGCCGTACAATGAATACGATGCTTTGTTAACGTTATTGTTGTAGTTGTTGTTGTTGTTGCTGCTGTCATTTAACAATAATCGTGCGCATATGAAATGGAAATTCAACAATACTGAATGAAGTAATGGATCCAATGGATGCAATGGATCCAATGTACACCCAATGTAGATGGCACCAACTGTCGGTCAGTCACTCAGTCGCCCTGGTCGCTCTTCTGGGGCTCTGCGGCCATGAGACCGGAAGTGTAGCCATTGTTGTAACGCTCATAAATTGCAAATGGCCAAATACCGTTTAATGGTTGCTGGTTGTTGGTCCTCGGTTCGATGGCTCGACGTCACAAAAGTTGCCGGCATGGCCATCGCCATCATCACCATCATCATCACTGACCAGTTTGTTGTTTTACTTATTTTTCCCAGCAAGAACTACACCAACTCCAACAACAACAACAAATAAGAGAGTGTGGCAATTTTATTGCCTGCCGCCAGTGTCACACATGGCCGGAAATCGGCACCGGCCAAAACCATTTGCATAAAATGCCAAACCGGTTCCAGCGACAGACGTAGCACCCACCCAACCAGCCACCAGAGACTGTTGCTTGCTTTTCGATTTTTCCCACTGATTTTTCACATATTCCACTAGCCAATTTTTCTTCTGATTTTTCCACTGGTTCTCTTTTTTTTTTGATTTTTTTGGTTCCATTCTGTCCAGGCAGCGCATGTTGTTTATGTGTTTATAGATTAATCGCTTTTTGGTTAAATGACTTCGATAGTCGACGGTCACTTGACATTTTCCCTGTAAAAAGCAACCAAACGAACCGAAAATGGAGTCTGAGTATCTGTGCGCTACAATTTTGTATCTGGCTACTCTGACTCCGGGTTTCAATCTCTGGTCCAAACATTTTTGTTTGCTGTGGGCGGTTTTAAAGTTGTGCAACTTTTTTGCAAATACTCTCGGTTTGAGTTTGAGTCGGTTTTCAAAGGGGGGCGTGACATGTGTGGCAACTGGGCTGACTTAAACAAAAGTTTTGAATGAGTCTGATAGAGTAGCTCATAGATACACACAGTGCCAGTCAATAGTATAGTGACGATAGAAATATGTCAAGAGGACTATTTGCTAAGATTTGGAAAATTTAGACATACATATTTTATAGAGCTGTTAGCATACAATCTGCATAATCGGTTTATCGATAGCTCATGTCGATAACTGAGTAATTAAAAGGAACGTTTATCTCGCAGTTATATAAATAACTAAAATCGAAACATTTTTATGATTATTAAATTTTAAAACAAATCGTTTATTTAAGCTTATATACTATATAGGGCGGGGCTATCGATAACTTACATAGATAACTGAGTAACTAAGTAGAGTTTTTGACAACAGCGATTATCTCGCTGATATGTAAATATTTA
>JBAMAX010000622.1:0-15930 GCA_037043745.1 Chymomyza amoena
TAGTTTTTATTTTTGAAAAGGTTAAAAAACTTATAACAGTTATTTAAAATTTCTAAAGTTCTTGCAAATATTTTTGGTACATTCAAATACTGCATTTTGTTGCAAATGTTTTTTGCTGCAACCCCAACACTAACAAAATCAAAACAAAAAATGTTGCAACATGCGAGTTGCTACTGTAGTCGCCTGTGCGACTGTGCACGTTGTGAGTTTCTTTATCAGCAAAGCTTGCGCAGTTAACTGTTATACAAAAGCTTCTCAAAGCTCACAGTGCAGTAATCACTCGCTAGCATTGAACACGTAGAGAGACTAATGTGTGGCCATACAAACGACAACAGCTAGGCGTGCAACGGAGGCAGTCTCCACTGTACCAATGCGCAGATGACACGCGCATAAGCAGCAGATGAGCAGCAGCATCCGCTCCAGGGGTTTGTTTGCGAAAATTCCGTGCTGGAAATGGCAGTCCACGCAGCTTCATCAATCGAGTCGGTTTCAGCGCATCGCATAAAGTGAAGTCCACACAGGAGAAGGAACGGAACACACGTAGCCTAGCTAGCTTTGACTTGATATTGTATTTTTTGGTTTGGTTTGGTTTTCACTTCATATTATATAGGGAAGTAGAGGAGAAGGCTTTTAGAGTGGCGGAGGCGAGTGGCAAATATGTGCAGTGTTTATGGGTTGCCTGCTGCTGTTCAATGGCATGGGCATAAACGTGTGTGGTGCCGAGTCTGAAACTGGTATCCGGAATCTGAATCCGAATCTGGCAAGGATACGTCAGCAGTTTTAAGAGTTGCAACTGAAGCCAACCAAAAAAGCAAGAGAAGAAATAAAGAAAGGAGAAAGCAAACGAAAAGAAGAAAAACGCCGGCAGCTTTGCCACACGCATTCCATTGGTAATTAAGTTTATGTAATGAAACAATGTTGTAAAACCAAACCAAAAGCAGGAGGAGATCCCGAAACGGAAATCGTTAAAAAGTTAACTCAGGCAAATGACAGGCTTTGAGTGCCAGTGCGCGTAAATGCGAACCCATCCAATACAAATGCAAATAAGTAGATACAAAGGCGCGTAATACAAGTACGCGAGTGTGTGTACGCGAGTGTGTGTGTGTGTATCTATGTTGTGACCTTGTGCGCGTGTGTAATGTATCTGATAAGAAATGATAACGCCATTGTACTTATTATAGCCTGTTGTCACATGCGATGCATAATTAATTATTATAACGGTTTTGTGCGACACAGTCAGCGCCATTTGCCGAGCGCCATTGCCATCTCTTTTTATTTACCGTTACTACTGCTCTCCTCTAACTGTTGTTGTTGTTGCGTGCTCATTTGGAGAGCAAAAACGGTAAACGGCAAAAACAGTAAACTGCCGTTGTTTATATTATGTTTCTGTATACAAAATATAATTATTTCTTATCAAAAGTGATGATGATGATGACGAGGATGATAATGACGTTTAATTTGTAAATGATGTGAAAAAGTGAAATATAAACAAAAAGTGCGGAAAACTTATTTATTATCATAAATTAAGCAAATGCGTAAAATATTATTTATATAGAGTATAAAAAGCAACACGTGCTCCTCGTTTAAATAAGTAAAGCCTAACCATAAATGCTCTATTATTATTTTTAAGTAATCCCACAAATTAATATGAAAACTTTTAACCAAGTGCAATGAAAAACGAAAAAAAACTTTCCGAGTTCGGGCTTTTGTAAAATGAAAACATTTTTAGTGTAATCTTTCTTTGATTTATGGTAGATACCATCAAAGATTTGTTGCTTTTTAGTTTGTTGTTTTTGTTGTAACCTACTTTAAAGCTTATACAATGAGAGTGCTCCATTAACTATGCTAAAATATGAGCTCCTTGGTTTGGTTTGTTTGTGTATTGTTCTAGGCCTTCTCTATGAGAGTACACACACACACGTACAGTTTGAGTCACATTTATTGTTATAACAGTATTATCACAATTGGAAAACCCATTAAGTTTAAATTGAGTATCCATTATACACAGTTCTCGTACACTGAAAAAAAACGCATAGCATATGTAGAAATATTTGCAGATGTTCGGGGAATTTGAAATGAATTTATTGATGGAGTGTAAAATGAAATCAAGTTTATTTCCTGTGTTCTACAAAAGAATTTTTTAGTAGTTGTTCTCGGCTTTGAAATTATTTTCTGCCGCATCGAAATCTTCGCTATCTGATTGCAACTCCTATAATCTTTGCAGTAAAAATCTTCAAGAAATTTTTTTAATGAAATTGGATGAAAATTCTTCTTTTGCAATTTTTAATTTAATTTTTATAGTCAAAAAATTTCAGTTATGCTTGATTTTTTTGATAAAACTTGAAAATAAAAATTTATTCTTATTTCGAAAAAGGTCTCTTCTTGCTTTGATTTTTTTTTAAACCCCATAACTCTTAATTGAAATTCCTGATTTCTTTTTAATATTGTTATTCTATCAATCGTACAAAATAATTTATTATACAAAGCAGGTCAAACTCAGAGACTATTTTGAACCGTAAATAGTGCCGTAATTATCAAAAACTGTTTTTCCGTAGTTGCGGAAAATCGCTCTAGATTTCGACTCGTTTTGAAAAGTCATAACGAGTGCATTCCGACAAATGGTGTTCTAGATTCAAACAGAGTTCGAATCGTTTTCATTTCGAGTGCTATCGATAACCATTTGTATAGAACAGGCTGCCAGCTATCGATAAGTTCATTCGTAGAGTTACCACAAGTTTTCGAACATCCACTTTATAAATTTATTTTTTCTTTCTGGCAACATCTTTCTGAGAAACAAATACTTTTAATTTATTTAAAAATTTTGCTCAACTTATTTTATATACATATTTTAAGCTATCCATTAATTAATTTGTTTTCATTATTATTTTCTTCCGAATCCAAGAGAAATATTGTTCTTCGGGAATCTTAAATCGTTTATTTCAAAACGGCTATCTACAATTGAGCAGAATAACTTTTCTTACTATTCAATTCAGTTTTAGACCGTTGTATGTTTTCTTTTGTTATACACATGTATAATATACACTGCATATTTAATTTATTTTTCTTTGGCGAAAATTTTACATAAAAAACTACCCCTTATCAGGAAAACAGTTCTTTTTCCTGTTTTTTGCATGCCACAATTCGAAACGATTAGGAATATTGAAAGAAGTTATTTTGGAGAAACCAAGTCTTACTTTTTTCATTATTACAGTACAATTTATTTTAAAAGCGAGTATTAAGATCGTTATCCTCAATATTCTTTTTTCGGAACGTGACGATGTATTTATCTCAAATATTATTTAAACCAGTGTTTGCATTTACTACTTTGTATTTAAACCATCATCTCTTATAAGAGACTTCGCACTCAGCACTCCATTATTCCTTCGCTTCGTCAACTAAACCTAGCATTAGAGTCCATTTTAAAAACATTTGAATACAAAAATTTTACTTAAATTCCTTCATAAACTTTACATTACAAAAAGAAAACAAAAATTATACAAATCAAATCCAGGAGATGAGATTTTCGGTTTTGTTACAAATGTATAAATATTCCAAAATGAACGTCTGTAACTCTTATACTGCCATCATAAAAATATAATCAGATCGAAATCGGCTTGAAGATGTATCCCAGCAACTTTTTCGAACATTGTTTTATATAGTGCTGCAAAAAATTCCATATTACGCAGATGCCCAAAAAAGTATGCTACACTTAAGACTTGCAATTAATACTTTTCGAATGGGCAACAAAAGGAATTTATTTTATTAAAAATTATTTATTTTCTAGTTCTAAATATTCAGTGTGAAAATGAATTCATTTTTGCCATCGTTTGAGCTAATTTTGGGACTGTGCTTGGATTCAAAACATGCGCCCTGGAATAAGTCGAAAATGCTGAAATTGCAATTACTTTAATTCTGAAACAAAACCAAGAATGTGGGTACTAAATCATGACTAAAATGGAAACTTTTTCGCTCTCTTAAAGATAAGATGATTTATGTCATGGAATAATTCCTTAACATTTTCATTATTAGAAAAAATTTCAGATAATAAATTTCGAATTTCTTCAATTTTCAATTTTTTATTTGAATCTTCTGCATTATCGGTTAGATACCTTCTTATTAAATGTGTAAAAAACAAAGCTATCATAAAGAATTTTCAAGATAGGAAAATAAGTAGAAAATTTAACAGAAAGTCTTTTTGAAATTTCAATCAAAAAACGATTGGCTTCTTGGATAGCATCTGGGACAGCGTCATCTGTCAGTTTACCTAAAACTTATATATCTTAAATTTAGTGGTCTCCTTTCCTGGATCCCCACGCTAATTTCTTTAAAAAATTTCTTGGCTTTCGAGATAAAAGTATCGCAAAATCGAATCCATTTTTGTTTTAAATGATCTTTCAGACTTCCTAATAATGTTAATATTTGATGTAAATCGATTCCTTTCGCTTGAAACCTCTTTTTTGGGATTGTAATGACATTTTGTAGAAGTTCTGCCCACGTTAAGCGATGGATGAGTGTTGTATCTTGACTTGTTGGCGTTGAATGATATTTGTGAGCTCTAATTTTTAATCTTCCATTTTCTGCTGAAGTTTCCTCTTCACTAAATGTTCTGATCCATAAAAGTTTATCTTTATTTTGGAAAATTATACCTAGTCGTTTTCCTCTGGCATCCCCGGCTCCCAGTGGATCATAGGGCCCAGTCACAAATTTTGTCACTTTCATAATTTAATACAAGTCTCATTTAAAGTGATTAGCGAGCGGGTTCTAAATACTGTGGCGCCAAAACGATGTGAAATAAAGTTTATCGAATAATCTTTAAAAAAATTCGATAATTGTAAAAAATCATCTCAGGATAAAGATTAAGGCTCATAAACAATATGCCAAGAGAAAGTAATGTGAAGAGGATTTACATATTTTAAAGCGACGAAAATATCAAACTTCACGATTGGCCAAACTTTGAATGGCTGAGCGGGTTTAATCCAAAAAAAAAGATAACTTAAATAATTGCTTTGAGTTGCAAGGGATAATTTTGATCTAAATGATACGGGAGAAGTTTGATGAACTAGTGACACTTCCAGTTATGGCTAGATAAATACTTTTGGAACACTACACCCTCAAATTCAAAGGTTAAGGCTGCTCAAAATAAATCTTCTTCCCAGATATCTCGGTGAAAGTTCGAAAATTGGGCTACGAACTTCGGTCCCCATTTACTCTACAGATATAGCCCCTATCGATTATTTTGCGTTTTGCCGGACTTTAAAAGATTTGACCAGTTTGATACAGGATTTGGTCTTAGGGGGTCTTCACTTAGCTAAAAACTGTCAACATGTTTCTCCAGCTTTTGGGGGGAATCGTGTGCCATTAATTTTAATGGTTAAGGTCGCTCGAAATAAGTCTACGTGTCAGAAATCGCTGTAAAAGTCCGACCCTAATCAGAACCGCAGATACCATGCCAAAATTAAAAAATTAGACTACGCATTTCAGTCCCATCTATTAAACCTTCCCAGATCTAGCCCCTAGGTACTATTTTGTGATTCCTTAGTTAAAGTAGCGGCTGGACGTTAAAAGATTAGGGTTCAGGATTTCGTCTTATCAGAAGTTCTTCTCTTCGATCTGCATATATATCAGAGCTCGCAATAGACTGCCATCCCATGTATTTATCTCTTAGGATGGATGCGTCCCTATTCATCACTGAAAATTGCCCACTTTGAGGTCTTATATAAAATCTTTTATTTGGGTAACAGCATTAAGGACTATACAGAATTAAACGTAGATTATGTTAAAAAATAAATCCTCTAATTAGCAACAACAACATAATGTCACTAACTTCTCAAGCTGCCGTCGTAAATTTGTGATTTATGCTTGAAATCACATTTTTAATAAAAGCTTTTTTCCCCATGTTTCCTCTAGCATTTTGAGAATATTCAAAAATATTCCACAAAAGCTTTGCTAAATTTAACTTACTCAAGCGGGTGGCTGTAAGACCCTCTTAAATCCTTTCCGAGTACATATGACGACTTGAGCTCTATTTATTGCCTTGATAGCAAAGAGTTACAATGCGCTTCCGAAAAAGCTCTAAACAAGTTAATCTCTGCAACGGTCTGCCCATTTACTGTTATGCAAATTGCATTGGGTTTGTGGCTCCTCCTGCACCTCGCCCTCGTCCTCATCCTGTTGCTGCTGTTGCTTTGGGGCCTTTGCCCGGATACATTTTGAAAGTCCAAGTAGGAGCTCTTGGCAACTAACGCACAAATTTTCCATTTTCAGCGTTATACGCTGAATTTAAATTTAGTTTTGTAGCTTTGGAGCAAAACATTCCAATTTTGGTTTAATTTGTCACAAGCATTTTTGTTGTTGTTGTTGGTGGTCACATAGTGCTCCACTCCACTCCACTCGGCGGCAGCTGGACGCAACATCTGCCATTGGATTGGAGTACGTGTGAGGAGCAGAGCAGCTGCTGGGGTTATTAAATGTGTACTCTGTGTGTACTCTCTCGCCCATAAACCATAATCTGCTTTTGCGTAAAATTATTTGAAGATTTTTGTTTTTCCTTTTTTTCGTTTTTCTGGCATTTGATGGGATTTTCACATAAATCAAATTGAAATATGTATCCAATTTATATCTACCAGAACCCATATACATATATAATATGATTTCTTTGCAGGACATAGGATGCGATTTATTTCATAAATTCGAGAATGCTGCCTGGAAAAACAATTAAGATGATATTCACAGCTCAAGTCAATTGGAAATTAGCCTTCTTTATTTATAAGCTTATGTTCTTAATACATGCATCAAAAGGTGACTCAGGTAAGCGAATATAAAACGATTACATTTACATAGCTTTAGATTATGGTTGATATTGTTCCATGCTGTATTGTTCCTTAATGGAGTATATGGCGAAAATTGTTTCATATTATTATTATTATTATTATTATTATTATTTCCTTGACAAGAACAATATAACTGTAGTTGTCGCTCTTATACAGAGCATAGGGCGGAAACAAACTCCTTCCATCGATTTCGGTTGCGAGCGAGTGTTTTCAGTTGTTGCCACGATCGTTGCGACTCATTCCGCACTGTTCTTTCCCATGTCATTTTAGGCCTTCCTCTTCTTCTAGAACCTTGCGGATTCCACTCCAGCGCCATTTTTGTTATATTATTTTGATCTTTTCGTAGGGTGTGACCGATCCAACGCCATTTTCTATCTTTTATTTCAAGTTGAATTGGCTTGCTTTCGGCCAAAGTAAGTAGGTCTTCGTTGCTGATGACGTTCGGCCAGTATATGCCACAAATTCTCCTTAGGCAGCGGTTTACGAAGACGCGTAATTTATTTGTGGTGGTGTTTGTGACTTTCCAAGTTTCGCACCCGTATAAAAGAACCGTTTTTACGCTTGTATTGAATATTCTAAGTTTTGTGCGGCGTGAAATACTGCGTGCCCGCCATATTTTGCTGAGTTTGTAGAACGCGTGGCGTGCTTTGTTGATTCTGCTGTTGATGTCTGCTTCAGCCCCGCCATCCTTCGTGATCATACTACCAAGATAACAAAATTGTTCCACATCCTCTATTCTTAAACTTTCCCCGTTGTGCTGAATTGTTAGAGGCGTACTGATGCCGGTTTGTATGCGCATTAGTTTGGTTTTGGAGAAGTTGATTTTAAGACCTACTCGTTGGGCGTTCTGCATTAGAGCATTTAGCTTGTTGTTTATATGTTCGAAGCTATGTGTGAGAAGGCAAATATCGTCGGCATAGTCGAGATCTCCAAGAACCTCGAACGGACCCCATTGTATGCCTGTGTGACAGTCTTGATTTGTTTTCTTCATGACCATATCCAAGACTGCAAGAAAGAGCAGAGGCGACAAGGCGCAGCCTTGTCGGACGCCTTTTTTCAGCGGAAAAACTCGACCTTTCTTTCCTTTATAGCGCACGGCACATGTTGAATTGTCGTACAGGGCATTAATTAAGTTGATTATATGCTCGGGAACTCCCATGGTTGTAAGGGCATCCCATATTGCGTCCCAGATCACTGTATCAAAGGCACGTTCGAAGTCTATAAAAAGGAGAAAGAGGGGAGATCTCCACTCGACAGACTGTTCTACAATTATTCTTAATGAGTTTATGTGGTCAATGCAGGATCTATTAGGTCTGAATCCATTTTGTTCGCGCCGCAGAACTGTATTTAACGGGCCGCTGATTCTGTTCAAAATGATTGCAGTTATAATTTTTTGGGTAGTATTTAGCAATGTGATCCCCCTGTAGTTTTTGCATTGACTTAAGTCTCCCTTCTTTGGGATTGGGATTATAATGCCTTCAGACAGTGTGTCCGGGAATAAGCCTGTGCTCCAGAATTCCCTTATAAGCGGCGTAAACGCTTGTGCAGCTACTAACGCATCAGCTTTAAACAGCTCTACAGGGACCCCATCAGGGCCGGCAGATTTGTTATTTTTGAGGCCACTTATAGCTTTTTCCACCTCATTGACATTCGGTGCTGCTGTTGAGATCTCTCTCATTGGGTTTCTGCGGGACGTCGTGCCCTCGTTTGTATACGGGATAGGTGGTTGGTTGTCTTCGAAAAACTCACTCCATGTCTCCAGTTGTCGGTCAACAGTTGTTGCTAAGTTGCCTGAGCTATCTTTCAATGGCGGGTTTGTCTGTTTTTCTCCCGTGATTTCTTTTATGCTCTCATAAACTGCTTTTAAGTTACCAAGTCTTGCTGCTGCTTCTATGTCTTGGGCTTGTTTATTTAAGAAGGTTTCTTTATCTTTACGGGCACTTCTTTTAACTCTTCGTTCTGTGGCTTTGTAAGCAGCGGACAGTTGTTCTTTCCTTTGCTGCGTACAATTCTGGTGGAGCTGTTTCTTGATCTCTCGTCGCTCAGTAATTAAGTCCCAGGTATTGTCACTGATCCATAGCTTTCGCTTGTGTTTTCTGTGACCTAAGGTGTTAGCAGCTGTTTCTTTGTAGATTTGTGTCAGCCTTTCGCATGTTGTGACTGTGGATGAGAGTAGTCGCTCGTTTATGTTTCGCTTGAAAGCTTCGCGCTTTTCGGGGAGTTTCAGTTGTTGGACATCTAAAGCCTTCTCAGACCGCTCTGTTGGGTGTATTGCTGAGGGTCTTAGGCGGATTTCACCCACAAGTAGATTGTGGTCGCTGAATACATCTGCTCCCCTGGAGGTTCTCACGTCTAATAGGGAGTTGTGGAAGGTTCTACTTATAGCAATGTGATCAATTTGGTTGCGTGTGCGACCATCTGGTGACTGCCATGTATATTTGTGCACATCACGATGCGGGAAACGCGTTCCTCCTATGTACAGGTCATTTGCCACACATAGATTCACAAAGCGGTTGCCATTATCATTTCTTGCCAGGCCTAGGCCATGGCGACCCATAATTCTTTCCACACCTGAGTTATCCGAGGACACTTTAGCGTTCATGTCTCCCATTAGAATGGTAATATCCCCTCTTGGGGTACCGCGAACAGTTTCGTCGAGTTGTTCGTAGAAGAGATCTTTAACTTGGTCTTCAGCGTCTTCCGTTGGGGCGTAGCACTGTATGATGCTTACGTTTCGGAATTTGCATTTGAAGCGAGCTGATATGATTCTTTCTGACACTGGATTGAATCCGATAATTGAGCTGCGTACATTTCTATTTACGAGAATTCCTACGCCGTATCTACGACGCGTCGGATCGCCACTGTACATAAAATAATGCCCTGTTTGGCATGTGAAATCACCTTGTCCCAGCCATCTAGTTTCGGATAAGCCGAGTATGTTGATCCTGTAACGATTCATTTCGCGCCCAACCTGCGCTATACGTGAAGGTTCTGCAAGTGTTCTTATGTTCCATGTTCCAAATCTTGTCCTTTTTCGATAGCTAAAAGTCGTCAACGAGTTATCCTGTCCATTTCCGAGGCTTGTTACCGTTTCTTGGGTAGGGGTGTTTTTATCGGAGAGGTTACAGTCTGTTAGCCTAGATACGTCTGTGGGACGTACTGGGATTTGGCATCCAGTCCTGCCATGTGATTTTTTGACAGAGTTTACCTTCTCTGGGCGTGTTTGGTCCGCGGGAGATATTTGATTTCTCTCCTACCACCCATATCTGGGAGGCGTTCGCTATCCGCCACCTGCGACGCGTCCTCTAGGGGTTACAGCCTCCATTCATATTAAATGTTTATTATAATTGAAGAAAACATTCCCAACTATTTAAACTGTTGAATATTCGTTTTTTATGAAATGATTTAAGAATTCAAAATTACGATTAATTTTGAAACATTCTTAAAAGCGTTTTTGAACTGTTCAATACACGATTTTAACGATCCCAAATCAAAAACCCTCCTGATACATATATTTTATTTGTTAAACTATAATATGACATGCTCTTCATAATTTAAGAAAAAAAATTCCGATTAATTCTGAAACTTTCTTAAAAGCCTTTTTCAACTTTTGAATATTTGTTTTTAATGATTCCAAATCAGAAACACTTCTTACATACTTTAATTCTTGAATTATTTTAATTCTTAATTATTAAATAACATTACATCATTATAATTTAAGAATAAAAATGTGGAACTAGTTCTTTTGATTTAAGATCGTTACCAACGAGTATTCGACAGTTGAAAAACAGTTCTGCGATTGTTTCAAAATTTATCGACCGTGCTCTGCGAAACGAATATGAACATTTACAAAATTTTAATTTGCTCGTTTTCGTTTTTCGGTGCACAGCCTATTATATAAAAATTTGAAGCATGAATCTTTTTTGAAAAATCAACATTTTAACGACTAAAAAAAGTTATGTATAAAACCTAAAAAGAAATGGGCATGATCTCACAACCTTCATATCAAAATGATCAGGAAGGTAAAAATATTATCCGTCTATCCATCCGCTTGCTTCCTCGCTCCATTTTTCTCTGTGTATATTCGAAATCGGAATTAAAATCGATAACAAGCTAACTAATTATTATGATTTTGTTAATAACATAAAAGGCGTGGTAACACTGTTTATTAAATTTTTTAAATTTGAGTTGTTATCGCGAGATTTCTCGAAAACTCATAAACAATTTTTAGAACGCGTTTATTTCTTATTTTATATGTAATACTCTAGCTAAATAATAGTCTAGGTAAATCTTGAAAGTTTCACAAAACGATATTTATTTTTGAAATTTTGGATCAGATGAGTATTTCCTCAATCTTCTACTTTTAATGAATGCAAATTTTGAATTATTTAAAACTCATTGACATTTTTTAGAAACATTTTTTTCCTTATTTTGTATGTAAAATCTTGCCTCCCTAGCCATAGGTAAATTTTCAAAGTTTCATAAAAGAATATTTATTTTTTGTAATTTTGAATATCTGAATTTTTCCACAATCTCATGCTTCTACTCAATACAAATTTAAAATAATTTTATGTTTTCGAACTTTTAGCGCCAGATTTCTCGAAAGCTCATAAACAATTTTTAGATCGGGTTTCTTTTTTTATTTTATATGTAATACTCTAGCTAAATATTAGTCTAGGTAAAGCTTAAAAGTTTTATAATTAAATATTTTTTTTGTATCAGATGAGTTTTCCTCAATCTCAATACGAATTTTAAATATTTTAATTTTTGAATTTCAGTTTTTATCGCGGAATAACTCATGGATATTTTTAGATGATTTTTTTCTTATTTTGTATGTAAAATCTTGACTCCCCAGCCATAGGCAAATTTTCAAAGTTTCATAAAAGAATATTAATTTTTGTAATTTTGAATATCTGAGTTTTTCCACAATATCTTACTTCTACTCAATAAAAATTTCAAATTATTACTATTTTTCCGAATTTGAAGCCGCGAGATTTCTCGAAAATTCTTGAACAATTTTTAGATTTTTTTTTTATCTGATTCCTTCCTCTAATACTATATATAAATTTTCGAAGGTGCATAAATGTTGATTTGTTTATCTAATTTTGGATCCGAAGAATCAGTTTCTTCTGATTCAGTTACATCTACTCAATAATAATCAATTCCGAATTATTTTCATTTCTCGAATTTGAGTTTTTAGCGCGATATTTCTCGAAAACTCATGCACAATTTTTAGATCGCGTTTTTTTCTAATTTTATTTGTTAAATGATGACTCCCTATCCATAATACTCTAGAAATATTTCCAAAGTTTCATAAAAGAGTATTTTTTTTTTTTAATTTTGGTTAAGACGAGTTTTCCTCAATCTCTTACTTTTACATAGTACATTAAAAATACAACTACAATAAAGTTTTCGAATTCATCATGAAATTTTTATTATAAAGAACTTTCTATAAAAATCTAAATACAAAGTAAATCTCATACAGAAGAATATCAAACCCATAGGTATCCCATAGATGTCAGTTACTTTTCTTTCGCAACATATCCGAATTGCTTTGACTGCCCAGATAGTGATACCTGGTCACTTCTTCAAAATCCTTTTTTCCTTCTATCTTCATCTCTTTTGTATGTGTTAAGAGTAAAAAGTCGTTAAAACTGCCAATGACATAGAAAAAAAGGAATAGTACAAATGGAAAAATGGGAAACTCCTTCGAACTCGAGCTAATGAGAAATGAAAAGTGCTGAAAAGTGCTGAGAACACATATCGATAGTCGGTCCATGAAAAAATTCGACGTTTACGCACAAAAGCAAATGGGAAATGGGAAAAAAATTGGAGAGGCGTTAATTGGCAAAAAAAAAAATGCTAACGACAGAAAAGCAGAATAAAACAGAGGACCAAAGCAAACAGCAGACCAAGCTGCAGCTTTAAATTCTTAAAATAAAAACTTTCGTATCAGTTTAAGGACAAAAGGATATACTTAAGAAAAATACGTTAAAGGCAATAGGAAAAAAAGGTTTTACAGAGCTTTTAAATTCGTACGCAACATCACGTTCGAAAGCTTTTTAAACGTTTTTAAATTAAGAGCAATCTATTGCTTGTTTTATAAGATTATAAAAAGGTATTGATTTAAAATTAAATTTAATGGAAAAGCAGTCACAAATTTCGCCCAAATTTCAAAACTTTATAAAATTTTACGTAAAAATTTATTCGCAATGATTATTAGAACGGCACTTTCTTGACACTATTCTTAATGAGTTATATCTGGATGACAAGATCGACTTTTTCGAATAAATTTTCCAAATGTCGAAATTCTTTAAAGTATTGATTGAAATTGAAAATGAAAAAGCAAAAAATTTTTTCGGCCAAATTATCTTTTCAATCAGAAATCTTTCTAAAATTTTTCTTCAAAATTTATGCGCAATCTTTATAAGGCCTAGACTTTCGTGACACTATTCTTTATGGGTTACATCAGGATGTCAAGATCCGTCCAATTATCTTGTTTTGAAAAACTCAAAACTTTGTAAAATTTTTCGTAAAAATTTATTCTTTATTAGAACTAGACTTTCTTGAAACTATTCTTAATGGGTTATATCTGTATAAAGAGAACTGTTTTTTCGAATACATTTTCCAAATGTCAAAACTGTTTATAATTTTCTCTAAATAGTAATTCGCAATGCTCATTTAAATTTAGGATGGTTTCGAATATATAAACTGTATTGTCTATGTAAACAATGGAAATACGAAGTAAACTTGATCTTAAAAACTTCAAAGGAATTGCGTCAAGAGCTCGAACAACCTGAAATAAAAAAATTAAGAAATCTTATATTTAAAAAAAAGTGTTTGTCTGTCTGTCTGTTTGTATAAGGTTGGACGCCAAAACCTTTGTCCGATTTTAATGGGACGGACATAGGCTATGTAATATTATTGGAAAACTTACAGGAAAATTAGGAAAATTGAAAAACCCATTCTAAATGTGGTTGTAGTTAGATTTTTTACAATTTTTATTTGCCAACTGATTTTGAAGCTTATGGACTCACGAACGGACCACTAGAATTTCTTATATTATTATACCTTGTACCGTATGGTACCAAGGGTATATTAAGTTTGTGCAAGCCGAAAATGTATGTAACATATAGAAGGAGACGTCGGAGACACCCCAAAGTTACCTAAAATATGATCAGGGTGAATAGAGAAGTCGATATACCCATGTCCGTCTGTCCGTCCGTCCGTGTGAACGCCTAGATCTCAGAGATGGTAAGAGCTAGAGTTACCAAACTTTCACATTAGATCCCATATTATTCCATAGGAGGCAAGTTTATTTTATTTTTTTGATATCGGGGATAAATTATATAGCTCCCATGGGGGTGTTTGAGACGACCTCGACAAAAAAAAAGCGTTTTAGATAAATAATTCGTTTGTTTATGAAGATATCGTAACCAAATTTGGTATTCGAAAGTTTTTATAGTTTCCCAATCACTGTCAAATTTGATCGAAATCGGTTGACTATATCATATAGCTCCCATAGGACCGATCGGCCAAAATAACTTTTTAAAGAAAAATTCGCTATATTTCGTTTTTTAATAAAGATATCGTAACCAGATTTGGCGTTTGGAAATTTTTTAGACCACTTAAGCAATGTGCCAAATTTGAACAAAATCGGTTGACTATATCATATAGCTCCCATAGGTCCGATCTTCCAAAAAATCGATTTTTTAACAAAATTTGTTGTGTTTCGTTTGTTTGTTAAGATATTGGGACCAAATTTGACATTCGTTAGTATTTTATAGTTCCTAAGCACTGTACTAAATTTAATCCAAATCGTTTGACTAGATCATATAGCTCCCATAGGACCAATCGGTCCAAAAACACGTTTTTTATACAAAATTCGATGTGTTTTGTTTGTTTGTAAAGATATTTGAAATAAATTTGGCATTCATACCTTTTTATGGTATTTAAGCACTGTGTCAAATTTTATTGAAATCGGTGGACTATATCATATAGCTCCCCTAGGAACGATCTGTCAAAAAAAAAATTTTTGCTTAAAAATTTTTCTGTTTTTGGTTTTTTGTGAAGAAATCGGACTTTATTACAAGCTAGTGGTACAGGGTATCCTAAAGTCGTCCGCGCCCGACTTTACGTCCGCCATTTTTTTTTCTGTGTTTGTTATGTCCCAAGGATGGCTTTATAAAAAGTAAAAAAACACATTTTACATTTTCGCAATAGATGGCACTGATTAAAATGGACTAAATTATAGTATTTCGTGAATTCGCCACAAAAATAAATCATTGGAAGAAAATAAAGATCTAGACGAGCGAGCGAAGCAAGCGTGCCGGAGCTCAGCGGAGGCCGGCTAGTAGACTTATAAAAAGCAGTTTGAATCTTAGAATTTTAGTGTTACACTCCAATGAGCACGAAGTAGGCCAATTATTTTTTCATTGTATGTATAAAAGCTCAAGAAATCCGTTCGGGAATTAAGATTTTTTGAAATAACGATAAAATCCATAAGCATTGATCAAAATTCAAGAATTGATAAAGTTCATTAAATACCTTTAAATAAGATTAATCCAACTTAAAAAAAGCCATAAAATAATTTTAAGTCGTGATATACTTATATACAGAATTTATTGCTTTTCGAAGTTCTAACAAGGTTTTACCAACATGCTGGCGGAGGGGCCCTGACTCGAGAGCCATTCGGGAATGACAACTTTACGTAATTTCATGAATTGAGAAAACTTTATAGTGTTCCGGATCTGAGATTTCCCCCGGGGCCCGAATATTCTCTCTACGGCCCTGCCAATATGTTACAAATATTCAAAAGGTTAATATTTCTTATAACCTGTAACCTGTTGTGCAATTTCATGTATAGCACGTCTGTTCGTATAAACATCTAGTTCTGAAAGGCTATAAGAGCTCCTGATATCAAATGTCCAATCAGATGATCATACCTTCTGTTCTGTTGACCCGCTATAGAAGAATTTGAATTTAATGCTAAAAATAGTAGGATGCAAAAATGTTTAAGATTCCACACAACCTTCAAAAATATGGGACCCAACTTTATATAATATATATAGATAAGCTAGAGTTTGCGTAGTTATTTCGA
>JBAMAX010000624.1:0-26922 GCA_037043745.1 Chymomyza amoena
TTCTCAACTTTTGACGGTAATCTTGACTACAGAATTTCAAATCTCGTGTCATTTAATGGAATCCATTAATTCTATTGTTCTGCCTTTGAGTCGAGTATTGCATTTAAAAAATCAAGATCTGGGAGAAGCCACAAGGTTGGCAGATGATGCTTTGGATGAATTCAAGAAAAAGCGGCAAAATGCTGACTCATGTTTTCATTTCATCTATAAAAAGGTTGTTGGCACCTGTTCCGAGTACGAAATTGAAATCAAAAAGCCGCGTCGATGTGATCGTCAAAAAAAACTCCTCCAACGTTCGACCTCAAGGAATTGAAGATTACTATAGAATTGCATTTTATGTGCCATTTCTTGACACATACATTTCTCATCTTCAAAGTCGCTTCGAAAAGCACAAATCAATTTTCCGAAGCTTTGGCCAGTTATTTATCAAGCAAGAATTCAATGAAGAGATGTGCACAGACCTCTACAACTTTTATGAAGAATTATTAGATTGTTCCGAAGGCGATTTCATCTCAGAAGTCAAAATGTGGAGACAACGAATTTGCAATCAAAGTATTCAAAATGCGCTCGATGCGCTGTTGGTAAGTTTTTTTTTTTTTAATTGAAATCTCCATAGGAGAGAACGAGGCAAGTCGACGTGGTTTTCATTCTCTATCTTTTCATATTATGGTGAATATTTTGGGAGTAACCGACAACTAGCCTCAGTCTTTCCTATGATATAACATTTTAATCAAGCCCCTATAAGCTTTTGCTACTTTTTCAGGTAATAAACGCGAATGCATTCAAAAATGTCAATACGTTATTACGATTTTGGCAGTTACAACAGCAACTCCAGAACGTTAATTTTCAACCTTGAGAAGACTTAAAAGTTATTTGAGGAATACGATGGGACAAGAGCGCCTTAATGGTCTAGCTGCTTTGAATGTCCATAACCGGATTAATTTGACTGAAGACGAAATTCTGAAAGAATTTTTCAAAAAACCTCGAAAATTCAAAAACGATTAATGGAATGTAACTATTCTGTAATGAAATTTTCAATGTTTTAAACTTATACAACATGAATTATTGATATTTTGTAGACATAAGATAAAATAAACGAGATTATTTTCGTTTTTGATTTTAAACCTTGTCTTTTTATCTTTGAATTAGTTGTAAGTGTAAAGCAAAAAAAAAATTGTGAAAAATATTTGTATTAGGGTTTTCTGATCCCGAAGGGGGATCCGAACCCGAAGAACATAAGGCAGTGGACCGGTATGCAACATGTGGGTCAACTCTTGGCAGCAGCTAGAGACCGCGAATTATTTTCAAATATTGTTAAAAATTTGTCCTGAAAATACCTAATATTATTTATATTTTTATATTTTTATTTTTATGTTTCTACATTTTTTTTGTATAATCGCTAACATTAGAAGGGAGGGTTATCGCATACAAGGCAAAGTCTCTGATTGTGGTCAGCACGGCGGCCGCCAGAACGATCCTTGTTCCTTGCTTTATCCAAGTTGACACACAGCCTCCTCGTGGCCCCTTCTGGATAGCAGATTAGCACCCGCCAGTCTGTGAACCAATGTGTGCGGCGCTGTCCAATCCCCTGGACATTAAATCTGGGTTGTGCGCAGGGCTTGGAACCCGCCACGTAAAAACACTTATTCAGTGAAGGCCAAGAAACAAGCCTCGGAAAGGACTCCTTTTTATGTTGACGACCACGGCAAACGAATAATGGACAACGATTTACGGGTATGCACCTGGAACATCCGGACCCTCTATAGGGATGGTGCCTCTGCCCAATTGGCGGACGCCCTCAGTAAATGTAGGGCTGACATCACCGCCATCCAGGAAATGCGGTGGATAGGACAAGGGTGCAAAAGGCAAGCACACTGCGACATCTACTACAGCGGCCATGCGGAGAGGCGCGAATTCGGGTGCGGGTTCGTGATTAGCAAGAGGCTTCGTCACCACGTCTCTGGGTTCACTCCGGTGAACGAAAGGCTAGCCACAATCCGCATCAAGGCCAAGTTCAACAATATAAGCCTGATCTGCGCGCACGCCCCGACGGAAGAGAAGAACGATGCGGTCAAGGATGCCTTCTACGCGAAACTCGAGGACCTGTACGACAAATGCCCGGCCCACGACATCAAGGTCGTCCTCGGGGATTTCAATGCGAAGGTTGGGCAAGAAGGTATCTTTGGTCCCACTGTCGGTCAGTTCAGCCTCCACAAGACCACTTCGCCCAACGGCCTGAGGCTGATCGATTTCGCCGCGGCGCGAAACATGGTAGTCTGTAGCACCAGGTTCCAGCATCTCGATATTCATAAAGCCACTTGGCTGTCCCCCGATCGGTCGACCCGCAACCAGATCGATCACGTTCTGATTGACGGAAGGCATGCTTCCAGCGTGCTAGACGTGCGCACCTTTCGTGGTCCAAATGTGGACTCGGACCACTACCTTGTCGCAGCCAAGGTGCGATTGCGCTTAAGTGCATCGCAAACAGCGCGTCCTAGTGCGCAGCGAAAGCTGGACGTCAAAAAGCTGCGAACGCAACGAGACGCCGAGTTATTCTCCGCTCAACTCTCAGACAAGCTCCGTCAATCCCCATCTACCTCCGATGACGTTGGTGGACTATGGGCCAACATCTCCCACTCCCTACGCGCTACAGCGGAATCCGTCCTTGGTTTCGAGCGCCCACCAAAACGAAACCAATGGTATGATGAGGAGTGTCGCGCGGCCACTGTAGCGAAAAACGCCGCCTACAAACGTACGCTGCAGACTGCCGCTACGCGAGCCATCGTTGAGGAATACAGGGAGAAGAGAAGGGAGGAGAGACGCCTTTTCAGACGCAAGAAGAGGGAGCAGGAAAGGCGTGAGCGTGAGGAAATCGAGATGTGTAGGCGCAGGAATGATGCTCAAAAATTTTTCAAGAACGTCAAGCGTCTGACGGAAGGTTTTAAGCCCGGAGCATCAGCCTGCAGGGACGAAAGCGGCAACTTGGTGACAGATGCGCAAGGGGTGCTGAGGTTATGGAGACATCACTTCTCTATGCTATTGCGAGGCGACGACGGCACCAATTCCGCCACTAGAGAAGTAAGTGAACCGGCACCAATCGACGACGACGGCGTGGAGATCCCGCCGCCCAGCCATGACGAGGTCAGGGTCGCAATACAGCGACTCAAAAACAACAAAGCCGCTGGCCCTGATGGCCTTCCTGCTGAGTTGTTTAAGGCCGGAGGCGATGAGCTGGTCGGGTGCATGCACCAGCTCATCAGCAGAATATGGCTGGAGGAAGCTATGCCCAGCGATTGGAACCTCAGTGTCCTCTGTCCTGTCCTGAAAAGGGAGACCCCACTATCTGCGCCAACTACAGGGGTATAAGCCTTCTCCCTATTGCATATAAGGTCCTTACGAGCGTACTGTGTGAAAGACTGAAGCCACTCGCAAAGGCACTGATTGGACCTTATCAGTGCGGCTTTAGACCTGGCAAGTCCACCGTCGACCAGATATTCACACTGCGCCAAATCCTGGAAAAGACCCACGAACATCAAGTCGACACTCACCACCTGTTCGTCGACTACAAAGCAGCTTTCGATAGCCCAATAAGGGATCGCGTATATGCCGCAATGTCTGAGCTCGGTATCCCTGCGAAGCTGATAAGGCTTTGCAGAATGACGTTGAGTAATTCCTGCAGCTCCGTCAAGGTAGGAAGGGACCTCTCCGAGCCTTTTGATACCTTGCGAGGTTTCAGACAAGGTGACCCCTTATCATGCGACCTCTTCAACTTCGTCATGGAGAGCGTTCTGCGGAAGGCCGGCGTACATCGCACTGGCACTATCTTCTACAAGAGTGTCCAGCTCCTTGCGTACGCCGACGACATCGACATCATTGGGCGTACCAAGCGAGATGTCACCGCGGCCTTCAGTGCTATTGAACGGGAGTCTGCGAAAATGGGTCTGGCGGTAAATGAGGGCAAAACGAAATATATGCTGTCGTCAAGTAGGGACGTGCGGCGGCTTGGGTCCCAGATCACGGCCGACAGCTATACTTTCGATGTTGTCAAGGAATTCATCTACGTTGGCACCGCCGTTACCACCGACAACGATGTCAGCCTGGAGATCAAGCGCAGAATAACTCTTGCCAACAGGTGCTATTTCGGTCTCAATAGGCAATTGAGTAGTAGAGACCTCTCTCGCGCGACAAAAATAGCACTCTACAAGGCACTCATCCTTCCAGTGCTTCTTTACGGCGCGGAAGCCTGGACCGTGTCGCTAACTGATGCAGCTGCCTTGGGAGTTTTCGAGAGGAAAGTACTGCGCAAAATCTTTGGTCCGATTCGAGTTGGCGATGACTACCGCATCCGCACCAACCAGGAGCTGTATGGGCTCTTCAACGACATGGACGTTGCTCAGCGTATCAACATCCAGCGGCTTCGCTGGCTCGGACATGTCGTTAGGATGGACGAGGATGCTCCAGTTAAACGTGTGTTCGATGCGGTAGTCAGCGGCCGTCGGCGGAGAGGACGACCGTGTCTCCGTTGGAAAGACCAAGTGGAAGGGGCCCTGTCTTCGCTCGGTGTGACCAACTGGAGAAGGCGCGCAATGCAGAGGCGCCTGGAGAGGACGTTTTAAGGCAGGCCGTAACCCGGTAATCGGGTTGGTATGGCCACATAAGAAGAAGAATCGCTAACATTCGAAAACGAATTGCAAATAAAGAAGAAAAACTCGTCAATGAAACTACAGCATGTTGTTATTAGCCTGCAGCCTTAGAAAACGCCATATTGTTTTATAAAAATCAATAATATCATGTAAATTACATTAATGCGTTGTTTCATTAAAATAAACAGCGCCTAAATAAATGTTATTTTGCCTTTTTTTAAGCTTTAGGCCTTTGAATTTGTAGTAGCTTAAATTAATAAATTAAATATTTATATATTAATTAGCATATTAATAAATACAGTCGTGTCTAGATATAGTGAACTAATTAATGCAAGTTGGCATTACTTGTCATAAGTTTTCCTCTCTGGCTTTGGTAGTCAAGCATAACACAGCTGTTGAACAGCAGCGCCATCTATGGACAGTACTATAAATCAAATTTGACAAAGCAGCTTTGATCTTTGATTTGATTTGTCTAGATATAGATGTGAAGTTTCGCCGACTATAACGTCCTCGATAGCACAGTTGGTTAGTGCCCTGCCTTAAGTGTGTAAGGAGACCGGGGTTCGAATCCCCGTCGAGGAGTTTTCCTTTCCGCTTCTTTGGGTGAAATATTTTTTTTTAATTTTTATTAATAACAGGTACTTTTTTTTATTACTTTGTAATAAAATACAATGGTTTATAAATCTGATGCCTGTTTCGTTATTAGACACTTGTGAAAATTTATGGTGTGCGAATATTATGCATGCCTACTGTACGTATAAGATACAAAGTGATTTAAAAAATAATAGCCTGAAGAAATTGCAAAAATAAAATATTTGTTTCGAATTGTAATTTATAAATTTTGAAAAAAAAATAAAAAAATAATTCCGACAAGAATCGGAAACTCCCCGACGGGGAATTGAACCCCGGTCTCCCGCGTGATGGGCGGGTATACTAACCACTATACTATCGAGGATGTTAATTTCGGCTGGCACAAGTTAACATTTCTACAGAATCAAGATCTGTATTCGCTTATATTAAGCTCTATTTCCGTATTTTTATTAAGTTGTTTTTTTAGGACCAAATCTTAAGCCAATCGGACAAACGAGACGAGATAGAGCAAAAAGACAAAGTTGAGCGTTTTTTTTTTTTTATTTATTTATTATAATTAAATTTTTTTATTTTTGTTACATTTTAAAAAGTAAAAACTATTTAATATTTTTAGCTAAGTTTTCTTTTTTGCATTTTAATTATTTTATCATACGATAGCTATTTAATGTCTATCTAATTAAGCCACAGGTCAAATTTTTATATATAAAATAATATATATTTTTTGCAATTTGAATTTAAAAAAAAAAAAATGTTCATATTTCTTTTAAGTTTGCTTCTTAAATATGTCAATCATCATTTTATTTTTTAAAGATGTGTTGTGAATAAAAATTAAATCGAATAATGTTAAAAAAATGACACAAAATTATTTAGTTAAGAAATCAAAAATTAAAAAACAAGTTTTAATAATATTATATAATGTATACATTCTGTAGCTTCTATAACTTTCATAAGCAAGGGTTAATAACAGTTATACATTTTATCTTTTAAAATATTTGAAAAATGTTTTTTTTTTTTGTTAATTAAGGTTCCAATTAGTGTGCTCCAAATTAAACAGGCAACCCCTTACTTGGGTAAACTTCTTACTTTGACAGGATATTTGTATATAGCCACTCTGAAAACTTTTTGAGCGTGGGGTCAATAGATTTGTAATGAGATATCCCAAACTGGGAGCATTTAAAAAAAACCAAAAAAATATTTTTTTTTTTAAGTTTTGAGCATTACTTAAATATGCGGAGTAGCCCCTGCTGGTATGACAGATATTTAAGCCGATGATATCTATAACCCCATCGTATAAAAAGTTTCCTTTTTAAAGACGATCCGAAAGTATTTGATAAACACGAAAATAAGTCAAAGGTCATAATTTCCAATCAAATAAATTTTGGTTCAAAAAGTCTCATATCTATTAATCTAAATATAATTAACAAAAAATTTAGAGTCGGCCTGATTAAAGTTGTTAAGCTTTAAAATTGATTAAAGTCATATTTTGTTTTGTGTTTAAGATCGAAAATACTATCATCTTCATCATCATCATCTTCATTGCATTTTCTAAGATTTTACTACGATTTTTTATTTATTTTGTTATTTTTTTTATTATTTGTAAGCAGTTTTGTTAAATAAAGAAGCTTAAGCTTTTCAAGCTATCTCGTAAATAACTTGAAGACAGCGTGGGTTGCAGTCTGTTGGGTGGAAATGGGAAGATGGTACTCCAACAAAGAAAAACTATGGAAACCTATAATACAGACTTAACAGGCCACGAAGAGGATTAACTCTGCTGCGAAGCCACTTTTAAGTTCTGAGGCAAAACATCGAGCAGCTTCAACCAAAAAAAAGAAGAAATGCAGTTGAAATACAGACAGTGCAGTGCAGTGCCTTATCCAACTTCTTGGTTCCCAAACAAACAGCTTCAACGAAATATGAAGAGATCTAGATAAAATTCAGACTCAACTCCTGCATTCAACTCCTCGCTATCTACTCGCCATCAAACAGCTCCAACGAAAAATTCAGAGATCCAGCTGAAATGCAGACGGTCCAGACTCGTCCATCTTCTTGGCTCCTTATCACCAAAGAGCTCCGACGAAAAACTCGTTAGTTCCTTAGTTTGAAGTAATTGAAAAAAAATATTTATTTTCAAATGTGATTTATAAATTTAAAAAAAAAAAATCCAGCCAAGAAAAAAATTAATAAAAATGTAATAAAATAAAAATGAATTAAAATTTATAAATCTTCCTTTTCTTTATATGAAACAAAAATAAAAAAATTTGTACTTTATTTAATAATTAAAAAAAATACTTGGAATACGTATTGCAAATTCCTCGACGGGGATTCGAACCCCGGTCTCCTCGCAGTTCAAATGCAAGCGCACTAACCACTGTGCTATCGAGGATGTTGAACTCGCAGCAACTTCTCATCTATATCTATACAAATCAAAAATATAGATCAAAGCTGCTTTGTCAAATTTGATTTATAATACTGTCCATAGATGGCGCTGCTGTTCAACAGCTGCGTTATGCTTGACCAACAAAGCAAGAGTGGAAAAATTATGACTAGTAATGGCAAATAAAATGCGTTCGTGAATTTTATTTGATTAGTTGATTTATATATAACTATCGAGGATGCTATACTAAGCGCAACTTCTTATCTATATCTATACAAACTTAATAATACAATAATTTGCATCTATATACAAATGTAAACAAAGACTAGAAAGAATGATCAGAAACTTAAATTTGGTTTTTCTGAATAATTTAATTTTCATAGCAATAAAATATGAATTCGATGTTATACAAAGCTAGTTTAGCTACAGGTTTAATTAAATAGATTTTATGTTCTGCCTTAACATTTTTAATTCATGTTTTTGAATTTTAATGGAATTTGTACCCATTTATTTCTGAAAAGAAGAAGAAAACTTTAATACCATGATAATATATCACAAATGAAATTGTAAATTTTTACACAAGTTTAGCCTAATCGTGATAGTAATAAAAAGTTGTGGCAGTAAAACGAAAAAGCTGTTCATATTTAAAAAAAAAAAACGATAGGGCAACACTGTTTTGTTTGTAACGCTTGCGTGGCGGCTAACATGTGATGTGGTTTGGAAATGGAAAAATTTTTGAATATGATATTTATTGTTTTACGTATACATTTTTCTTGGATGTTTAAGGTCTTTATTATTTGTTATATCTTTAATACTGCTTCTGCAGCAAACACTGGAAATATAGTAAAAAGACTTAAAGTCTTAAAAGGCAACACTAATAATATTTTTGCACTTGAACAGGGTTAGTCAAGATTTTTGATTATAAAATAATTTACTTTTTATTATTATTATTATTTATTTTCCATAGCGAGTCATAATTTTTCATCTCTGGCTTTGGTGGTCAAGCATAACACAGCTGTTGAACAGCAGCGCCATCTCTGGACAGTATTATAAATCAAATTTGACAAAGCAGCTTTCTACATTTATGATTTGTCTAGATATAGACGTTAAGTTGCTGTCAGTTCAACAGCCTCGATTGCACAATGGATTAATGCTCTGCCTTTAACATCAGAGACTGGGGATCGATTCCCCGTCGAGGGTTCTGTTCAATTTCCACAAATTGCCACAAACTTTAATCTATATATATATATATATATATATATATAAATCTGATGCCTGTTTCGTTATTAGACACTTGTGAAAATTTGTGGTGTGCGAATATTATGCATGCCTACTGTACGTATAAGATACAAAGTGATTTAAAAAATAATAATGTGAAGAAATTGCAAAAAAAAATATTTGTTTCGAATTGTAATTTATAAAAATTGAAAAAAAAATAAAAAAATAATTCCGACAAGAATCGGAAACTCCCCGACGGGGAATTGAACCCCGGTCTCCCGCGTGACAGGCGGGGATACTAACCACTATACTATCGAGGATGTTGATTTCGCCCTGCACAAATTAACTTTTCTACTGAATCAAGATCAGTATTTGCTTTTATTAATCTCTGTTTCCGTATTTTTATGAAGTTGTTTTGCTTACTCCGTTTATCTGTATAGACAACTACAGTCGTGTCTGGATACAGTGATCTAATTATTGCAAGGCCTGTTTACAGTATCAGGGCTGTTCACATTTAACATTTTTTTGTTTAAAACTCATTTTATTTGTTCAAAATTGATATTTGTGAAAGAAATCATTAGAACATATTTGTAGAAAAATAAAAAGGTAAACATAAGAAGGAATAACATCAAGAAACAGCTGATTTTGGAGCAATCAACAGTAAAAATACAATTAAGGAGAATACCTGAATTCGTTTCTGATTCATTTTTGTGTTTTTTTTTTGGTTCTGCTTGAAAATGCTTTCAAAATTTGGTTCACTATTTAGAGTTTTTCGATTGTTCACTAAATAATGTACTCTATGAAAAAATTTAGGTGTTCACCATATCCAATCACGACTGTATAATAAAAATATCAAAAATATTTTAACTAATAAAATATAAACTTTCCATTTTTTTATATGAAACAAAAATAAAAAAATTTGTCATTTATTTAATAATTAAAAAAAAAAATAACAATTCCCCGACGGGGATTCGAACCCCGGTCTCCCCACACCGTAAGGCAGCGCACTAACCACTGTGCAAGCGAGGATTTTGAACTTACAGCAACTTCTCATCTATATCTATACAACTTTAAAGATAAATAAAACTGGGCTAAGTCATCTATTCAAACCAAAAGGAATATATTTTAAATGTTTCTTTTTTTTTACAAAAAAAAGTTATCTTATGATTACGAAATATTACAATTTATTTTAATTTGCTAAAACAATTAATTTTCTAATATTAGTTTATAATTACTTTACTTTACTTTAATTACGACAACTACAGGGGTATAAGCCTTCTCCCTATCGCATATAAGGTCCTTACGAGAGTACTGTGTGAAAGACTGAAGCCACTCGCTATCAGTGCGGCTTCAGACCTGGCAAGTCCACCGTCGACCAGATATTCACACTGCGCCAAATCCTGGAAATGACCCACGAACATTAAGTCGACACTCACCACCTGTTGGTCGACTACAAAGCAGCTTTCGATAGCCCAATAAGGGATCGCGTATATGCCGCAATGTCTGAGCTCGGTATCCCTGCGAAGCTGATAAGGCTTTGCAGAATGACGTTGAGTAATTCCTGCAGCTCCGTCAAAGTAGGAAAGGACCTCTCCGAGCCTTTTGATACCGTGCGAGGTTTCAGACAAGGCGACCCCTTATCATGCGACTTCTTCAACTTCGTCATGGAGAGCGTTCTGCGGAAGGCCGGCGTACATCGCACTGGCACTGTCTTCTACAAGAGTGTCCAGCTCCTTGCGTACGCCGACGACATCGACATCATTGGGCGTACCAAGCGAGATGTCACCGCGGCCTTCAGTGCTATCGAACGGGAGTCTGCGAAAATGGGTCTGGCGGTAAATGAGGGCAAAACGAAGTATATGCTGTCGACAAGTAGGGACGTGCGGCGGCATGGGTCCGAGATTACGGGCGACAGCTATACTTTCGATGTTGTCAAGGAATTCATCTACCTTGGCACCGCCGTTACCACCGACAACGATGTCAGCCTGGAGATCAAGCGCAGAATCACTCTTGCCAACAGGTGCTATTTCGGTCTCTCTCACGCGACAAAACTATCACTCTACAAGGCACTCATCCTTACAGTGCTTCTTTACGGCGCGGAAGCCTGGACCGTGTTGCTAACTGATGCAGCTGCCTTGGGAGTTTTCGAGAGGAAAGTACTGCGCAAGATCTTTGATCCTATTCAAGTTGGCGATGACTACCGCATCCGCACCAACCAGGAGCTGCATGAGCTCTTCAACGACATGGACGTTGCTCAGCGTATCAACATCCAGCGGCTTCGCTGGCTCGGACATGTCGTTAGGATGGACGAGGATGCTCCAGCTAGACGTGTGTTCGATGCGGTAGTCAGCGGCCGTCGGCGGGGAGGACGACCGTGTTTGCGTTTGAAAGACCAAGTGGAAGGGGCCCTGTCTTCGCTCGGTGTGACCAACTGGAGAGGGCGCGCAATGCAGAGGCGCCTGGAGAGATGTTTTAAGGCAGGCTGTAATCCGGTAATCGAGTTGTTATGGCCGCATAAGGAGAAGAAGAAGTAATTAATGTGGATACATACGGTGATGATGGGGAAAATAATCTAAAAAGTTATAATTGGATTGATTTTCAAAATATCTTCATTTTGATTGATATTTTGCAAATTCTGACAACAATAACTCTTAGCCATACCTTGAATATGTCACAATTCAGATAAAAGGCTGATTGACTTGTACGTTTCAGATTAGTCAAAGGAATTTCAAAGCCTAAGATTGTAAGATCTTTTTAAATGTTGCCTTCTTACAGTGAATACTATAACAATACCAGAAAGAAGCTCAGGTTGACCATAATTCTCATTTTAAATTTAATTCACATATTCTTGGTGGTATTTCAAAGCGTTTACTTCGATTTGGATTGGTTTTAGTAGATATCGTACGTTTAGTTTCAATTGTTTTCACCTATAAAAATTGCATATTATTTACAACAATATATATGAAAAGATATAGTTATTAATATACAAACATATATACATACGATGATGATGGTGTAACTAATCCAAAAAATTATAATTGACTTGATTTGGAAACAATTTTCATATTGATCGCTATTATAGAAATAAAGACAACGAGCATTCTCATCCTTTCCACATATTAGACAACAGCTTGTCGCTTCTTTAAATTCGGATTTGTCCAAAAACGTTGCCTCCAGATAATAGAGTTAAATGACAATACCTGAAAGAGGCCTACGTATATGTTATAATACTCAAAACAAAATTTAATTCACATATGCCCGATGGGGTCTTTCAGACTTTAAATCATAGTGGATTGGCTCTGGCAGACATCGCGCATTTAGTTTCCATTGTATTCACCTTTAAAGAAACTTTTATTATGTTTTACAATAATATATATAGTATAGTAAACAATATACATACATGATGATGAAGTAACTAATCCAAAAAGATTTAATTGGCTTCATTTGCAAAATAACAATACCAGAAAGATGCCAATGTTTATGTTATAATACTCATTTCAAATTTAATTCACATATCTCCGATGGGGTCTTCCGGACTCTAAATCGTACTTGATTGGCTTTGGCAGACATCGCGCTTTAAATTTTAATTGTATTTACCTTGAAGAAACTTTAATTTTCCGTACTATAATATATATAATATATTGTAGTAATACATGATGATGGGATAACTAATCCAATATATGCCGCTAATGTGGCAGAAGATGTATCGAATTGTACGATTCGGATTTGTCCAAAGGGCTGCTCTGCTTGTCGATAATCAATAATAATGATCATGGCGAATCTCCATAGGTTTGAACATTGTTGCCTTCCATAATGGAGTTATATAACAATACCAGAAAGATGCTCAGCTTTTTGGTATAGTCGTATTTGATTTAACTATTCTTGTTATTTTAATTCACATACTTTGTGTACTTCGTGGTATCTTTTCGAGTGCTAATCCTAATAGACGAGCTCTGTCAGACATCGCACTTTTTGTTTCCATAGTATAAACCTAGAAAGAAATTTTTAAATTGCACATAATATTTTGATTAATTTAGATACATACTGTGATGATGGATAAAGTGATCCAAGAAGTTATAGTTGGCTTTATTTGCAAGCTATTTTCGTACTGGTTACGATTGGCAACGACCATTATCTTCCATATCTTAAACATGCCACAAATAAAGCTTGAGACGAATCTGCCTTAACGATTCGGATTTGTCCAAAAACCTGCTCGATTTATTGATTGTGATCATGGGGCTTTTCAAAGTCTTGTAAAATGTTGCCTTCCCTCGTTGAATAACAAGACCATCAAGAGGCTTATGTTTATAGCATAGTCGTATTTGATAATTATTATCCTTATAAATTTAATTCACATATAATTCAAGGTTTCCTGACTCTAAATCGTACTGGATTGGCTCTGGCAGACATAGCGCTTTTTGTTTCCATTGTATTCACCTAAAATTAAACTTTTATATTGTATTTAATAAAGTGATCCAAGAAGTTATAATTGGCTATATTTGCAAGCTATTTTCATATTGATTGGGATTGGCAACGCCCATTATCCTCCATTTCTTAAAGATGCCAGAAATAGGTCTTGGGGTAAATCTGTTTTAACGATTCGGATTTGTCCAAAGGTTGCTACTGCTTTGGATTATTGTGATCAAAGGCTTGTAATGTGTTGTCCAAATAATGGAGTTTAATAAAAATACGATAAAGACATCTATCCATGACAACCGATGCGCCGCAATTGTCTTTAAAAATTGTATTCACATATTCTTGCTGGCATTGTCCGCAGTTGCAAATTTCTGCCGCAGACATCTCACTTTTACATTCAATTTTTAACACCTAAGAAGAAACTTGCATTAAAAATACAGAAAATAAAAACATAATATAGTAAATAATATACATACATACGGTACTAAGGGGCTAACTATTCCAAGAAGTTATAATTGAATTGATTAGCAAATTATTTTCAAACTGCTTGCTATTGCACAACGATTGGCAAGGACGATTGTCTTTTATGCCTCAAACAAGCCACAGTTAAGAATTCAGCAGATTAAACGAATCGGAATTGTCAAAACGACTGCTCAGCATAGCTCTGAGCTCTGTCAGACATCGCACTTTTAGTTTCTATTATATTAACTTAGAATGAGACATTCATATTATATATAATACAGTGATTAATAAAGATACATACGGTGATGATGAGGGAAACTTATCTAAAAAGGTATAATCGGCTTGATTTATATATTACTTTTATATAGGTTGCTATGGGGATTCAAGGTATGTGCATGCATCTCTAAAAGCCTCCATACAAATGTCAACCTCGGCCTTCCCGCGGCGTTCCCTGTTTTAAACATATGAGGCAATGGCGACTGAGCATTCAGCGGGATAACGGTTCCTTTCCATCTGGTTCTTGGGGGAAATACCTAGCTCCATTAACGTGCTTTGGGCAAGTTCGGAGGCCTGGAGTACATTGACGTATAATTATTTATTTTATTAAAGGTAGCAATCCTACCAACGAACTAGGATGCTTCGGTCCAATCAGCCGTCGCGTCTGAAATTCAACTGATTCGAGTATCTACAAGAATACAAGCCTCGGAACGGAATGCAAATACGATAACGAAACTTTGCAATGTTAAACGGACAAGATTTTGACAATGGAATGTGCGCACGCTTTTTAAAGCTGGAAAATTTGCGCAGCTCTCTGCCAATTCCGAAAGACTCAAAATTGCCTTGATGGGAGTAAGTGAAGTTCGGTGGAATGGCAGCGGTGAAGTAGGCAATAATAGAGGTGGCAAATTTTTGTTCTCCGGCATGCCAGACGATGGCGATGCACATATTAGAGGCGTCGGTATCTACCTGAGCAAACGTCTTAAAAATACATTAATGTCGTGGAAAGCTGTATCCGAGCGTATTATTTCTGTACGTCTCAGAGCCAAAAACCAAAATGTTACAGTAGTACAATGTTATGCACCTACGGAAGATGCTGAAAAAGAAGAAAAAGATCGATTTTACAGCATCCTTGAGAATACACTACAAAGTGTAAACAAGAAGGACATCATAATCCTAATGGGAGACTTTAATGCACAAATCGGTTCAGAAAATTTGGGTTTAGAGCAAATAATGGGAACCCATGCGTTAGGCACCTACAACGAAAAATGGCGAGCTCTTAATAATGATTTAAAAATTGGAGGCTCAATGTTTCCCCTAAGAGAAATCACAAAATCACTTGGCAATCGCCAAATGGTTTCACAACAACACAAATAGACCACATATGTGTATCTCGTAAATGGGCTAATTCGTTACACGATGTTCGGAATAAACGTAGCGCAGAAATTGGAAGTGATCATTACTTAGTTATAGCTGAAATTGGCTTACGGTGGTGCCCAAAAATCGCCGGCAGAATACCCGTCGACGCAAATTCGATTTAGCAAAACTTCAGTGTGATACCACCAAGGCATCTTTTGAACATCAAATAGCTTCCACTCTCAACCGCTAGCACTGGCAGTATTGATGCATTATGGGAGGACTTGAAAAGACCATAAACGATACGTGCATAGAAGTATTAGGATACGCGAGAACAGAGAAAAAGGAATGGCTATCTCAATTATTTTGGGGTCTGATTGAATTAAGAAACCAAACTAAAGCAAGTATATTAGGGGCAGCTAGCGAAACCCGCAAAGCTGAATAGCAAAGTGAATTCAGACGCCTTTCAAGGATGATAAAATATCAAGCAAAACGCGATAAACAGAGCTTCTACGAGAAATTAGGGGCAGCGGCACAGGTTGCTGCTGATAAAGGTGACCTTAAAGAACTATTTAAACTGAATCGCGATATAGCTGGTAACAAAAATCTCAGCGCAATGCCTGTTGAAGATGAGAATGGTTGTCTGGTAACAAATGCAGACGAGCAGATGGCAGTATGGAAGAGATATTTTGATAGAACGCTTAACATAATTCACAATAAAAACAATATCGAGCTGCTACACATTAGACGGCGCAATCCCAGCAGTTCTATTGACTGCAGGCCGCCCAGTGTCGAAGAAATACGTGCGGCGCTTCTATCGCTAAAATTGGGTAAATCAGCAGGAATCGACAACCTTCCAGCTGAAGTGTTTAAGGCAATCCCGGAAACAATGTCTCTAAAGCTGCATCACTTATTCGTTGATGTGTGGAGCACCGAGCATATGCCGACAGAGTGGAAAGAAGCTGTCATCGTTAAAGTCCCAATAAAGGGAGACAGGAGAAAATGCTGGATTGGAGAGGCAGTTGCCGACAATCAGCAAAATTTTCATAAAAATAATTTTGAATCGTATCGCTGAACCACTAAACAATTTAATTCGACGAAATCAATCCGGGTTTCGTGCTGGTCAATCCTGCCTGGACCACATAAACACTATACGAATAATTATTGAGCAATCGTTAGAGCTTAACTCCACCTTGCATCTCACCTTCATCGATTTTGAAAATCCTTTGGGCTTTCCAAAGGAACGTTAATTGTTGCATTTTCTCGTTTAATAAGTAGACCAGATGGATGATCTGGTTAATGTCATAGATGTATTTACTATAATTCTTCCCACTGTCCTACTGTCTTAGGCCTGGCAGACATCACGCTTTTGGTTTCAGCTGTAAATGAACATGCAGGTTGCATACATTACTATACATAATATACATACAGTGTGCCACAAAACTCATGGTACAGCAGGCAATTTTACACTTAAATGCGAATTCCTCCCCAATTGTTTAAATTTTCCAAAAACTAATGATGAGGTTTTCTTAAATATATATTTTTAAACAATAAACAAAAAAAAAACAACAATTCAATAACAATTAACAATAAAATTCTAAAAAAACTAAAAAATGGCAGTAATTCAGCGCCACAAAAGTTATGGTACACTTAGATAGTATACCGAATTTACGTTGTTGCAGCTGGTTTGTTTTGGTTTTTGTAACGGGACTTTTTTGTATATGCTTTGCCTTAGTTTTGTATGCGCGTGTGGGAATTTTCCGCTGCCAAAATGTGCATTATTTACTGCAAACGTGACGCGTACGCTCCTTTCAATTGAAGAACGCAAAATATTATTGAATGTACACGTAAAAGATGGAAATTCGTATTCCGCAATTGGAAAAATTTTGTCAAGACCCCGGTCAAGAGTCCAAAAGGTCATAACTCCTTTAAAAAACGAAGATTGGGCTAAAAACAAGCCCAGGAATGGTCATCCGACGAGTATTCAATGCAGTGTGTTTTGGGTCATTGTCTGATAAAAGTGGAAATTTGACCCAAGACCAAGGAGATCGGGACTATGTTGGATGTTTTTTTTTAAGAATTTCAATGTATGTTTTATGATCCATAGTGTCATCTATAAATTCCAAGCTCTCGACGCCTGCAGCACCCATACAACCCCAAACTATTTGACCACCACTACCGTGCTTAACCGTCTTAATTGTGTATTTGGGTTTGTAGGCATCTCCAGGCCGCCGCCGAACCCTGTAGTGCCCATCTGATCTAAAAATGTTATATTTCGACGTATTGGAGAATAAAACTTGGCGTTAGAACGTGGCGGGATAATGCCTGTACGTTTTAGCAAACGCAAGTCGCTTAAGCCTGTTTTTCTTTGTGACATGTGGCTTTTGTCGTGGTGTGTACGAGCAAATTCCGAACTATTTTATGGTACTTCGAATGGTTTCCGGATGCACAGTCTTTTGAAGTGTTGTCGAGATAATCGAACTGACTTTTACATCGCTTTGGAATGGGTCTTTGTCTATAATATGTTTAACGCTACATTTGTCTCTATTATTTAATTTTGTCGGATGACCATTCCTGGGCTTGTTTTTAGCCCAATCTTCGTTTTTTAAAGGAGTTATGACCTTTTGGACTCTTGACCGGGGTCTTGACAAAATTTTTCCAATTGCGGAATACGAATTTCCATCTTTTACGTGTACATTCAATAATATTTTGCGTTCTTCAATTGAAAGGAGCGTACGCGTCACGTTTGCAGTTAATAATGCACATTTTGGCAGCGGAAAATTCCCACACGCGCATACAAAACTAAGGCAAAGCATATACAAAAAAGTCCCGTTACAAAAACCAAAACAAACCAGCTGCAACAACGTAAATTCGGTATACCATCTAAGTGTACCATAACTTTTGTGGCGCTGAATTACTGCCATTTTTTAGTTTTTTTAGAATTTTATTGTTAATTGTTATTGAATTGTTGTTTTTTTTTTGTTTATTGTTTAAAAATATATATTTAAGAAAACCTCATCATTAGTTTTTGGAAAATTTAAACAATTGGGGAGGAATTCGCATTTAAGTGTAAAATTGCCTGCTGTACCATGAATTTTGTGGCACACTGTACATAGAAATAAATTTATTCTACTTACATATAGTGATGATGAATTGATCCTTTTGTACGATTTGGATTTTTTCAAAGGCTGATTATGACGACTTTTCAAAGGCTTGGAAAGTGTTGCCTTCATGTGCTGGAGTTGATGGTATTTTCTTGAGTTTATACATACCACGCTTTCGGTTTCAACTACTTCAAGCCAGAAATAAATTTGTTTGCCACTTTATTCCTTTAACTCGTTGAGGATTATGGGATGTCTTACAATTATATATATATAATGTACACATTTACGATAATGATGGGGCAACCAATGCACAATTTTATAATTGGCTTGATTTGCAAATCATTTTCATATTGTACAAAGACAGACAACGGGCATTCTGCTCCACTTCTTATGGCAGGAAACTGATCATATAAACAAATTCGTATTAATTTTGAGAGCTAAAGGATTGCCACGCTCCGGCTTTGGTGCTTGGAGCAGCTCTACGCCTTTTCGATGCACGCCACCTCAGATAAGCAACGCGTTGGCGTTGCAACGCAGCAATTGCTGCAATTTCTATGGCTATGCAACCAGTTTTTCGCTTTTCCTCTGTTGATAATATTGTTTTTGTTGCTGTTCTGTTGTTCAATTCGTTTTTCCTTCTTAACATAATGTGCCACCAAATATTTAGACACTTTCCGTAGCGTTAGCCATATTTACAGCCAATTGTAATTTGAAAATTATTCATTTGCCGCAGCAATGTATTTTTGATAACATAGAAATATAATATATCGATATATATTATATATGTACATCGATAAGCATCGATATATGTGCATTAATATAAATTCGCCGTTGGGTTCATGTATCGACTTGCGTTCCTGCACAATGCAGAGCTGCCAACTTGCTTCAACTGAATATTGCAGGCAGTTAGCAGCTGCTTCATTATAACTTACATATTTTGCGAGAATGGAATAGTTTTATTTGTATTTTTTAAAGTGTGTAATTAACAAAAATTTAATATATTTATATTGCTAGTAACAATTTCAGGTATAACAATATTTAATTTTATTAATTCCCTATATAAAATACATTTATCTCATATAGAAAACAGCAAATACAAATATTAAAAAAATCCGCGCGAGGAAGCCACAAGCTGTGCCTTTGAAGAAGCTCAAGAGCGGTGGAGTTTGAGCAAAGGAAACCCTCAGCAAGTGCATCTGCCAGCGTCCAACCGATTTGGTGACACTAAATAATTCTTTGCTGCTCCATTTGCTGGACCCGCATTGTTGAATAATTTCAGGCGTCTTTCCAGTTAAGAAATACAACAAAATATTTCCAGCGCTGAAGCAGTTGCACAAAAAACTTGCAGACTTCAAGTAGTTAGTGGCCACAGTGAATTTGCTCAGACGCCTTCACACATGACATCCAGACTCCACATAGGGTAGCTATTTGTTCTGGATCAGGCTGAGCAGTGGAACATCGATGTTGATCAATATTTTCAGGCGTCTCTACACATCTGAAATACTACAAAATATTTTCAGCGCTGCAGCTATTACACAAAAAACTTCTAGACCTTACACAGTGCAGCAGCCATTGGAGACACTCAGTGAGGGTATGTGCCAGCGGCCAACCAGTTCAGGCCAAATAGTGGATCTTTAACATATTTCCATGCGCCTTCTATGGCAGAAATACTGAAAAACGTATCCAGCGCTGAAGCTAATGCACACAATGCTTCCAACCTTCATAAAGTGCAACAGTCATTGGAGATCTACAGCAAATGCATCTGCAAGCGACCAATCGAGCTGGGGACAAAGGCCCATTTGTCCCGGCTCCGGATCAGCAGTAATTCGTCTATGGTGACACATAGTTTCTGGCATCTTTCCATAGCAGAAACACAGCAAAACGTATGAAGCGCTGAAGCTAGTGCACTCAAATGTTGCAGATTTCAGATTGTGCATCAGGAAAAGCAGTGTCTTAACCCATATTTTGTTGCCTGCAGCAGCCATTGGAGACCCTCATCGAATACATCCGCTCTTCAATGCTGACACATAGTTTCTGCCGCCTTTCCACAGCAAAAACACTCAAGACGTTCCAAAAGCTGATGCTATTGCACAACGAACAACTGTCGGTTAAAAGGCTCTTGTTATCTTTTCCAAGAGCTCTCATTTTTGGGCTTCCCAGAGTCCACTAATGCAGAAGGTGATTGCATTCGAGGAAAAAAAGACCAAAGGCGAGACCGAGATACCGCAGCTTAAGTCTTACCCCTAGAATTTTCTCGCACGGATTAAAATTTTTAATTTGTATACATTTAAAACCAAAATTTAATAATAATGTAATAATATATTACAAAATTTCTCTGTTAAATAAACTTCAAAATTTGATACAGTATTATATGTATACATATATATTATGTTTATGCGTTGTTATAAAGTTGAGTTATTTGGAAGTAACAAAGATTGTGAATTGCGAAATGTAATGGAAGTCTTGCAGAATCTGCTCGTTACGCCTGCTGCGGATTTATGGGCACAGGGTTGCATTATATATCAGATGATAGCAGGTTTCATGCCATTTCGTGGGCGTAATGAAAATGTCATCTTTAGGCAGATACTTTCCTATCAGCTGAGCTGTCCATCTGGCTTTAACAAGCATGCCAAGGATCTGGTAAAAAATTTGCTGCAGAAATATCCATCGCATAGACTAGACGCACAGTATGAATTTGGTTATTATGAAAGCATACGCGAACATCCTTTCTTTAACGGCATTGCTTGGGAGCAACTGCGTACAATAACGCCGCCGCCCATGTGTGCAGCGGGAGACGACAGCAAGGACGAGGACTAAGCAAGCAGCCCAGTGCCTAGTGATTTGGAAGCAGGGCTGTCTAATCTACAGATCAGCAACTTGCTAGCCAAGGAACTAGGCATGGGCAATAAAAAATGCCTAAAGCAAGAGGAGACTGAGCATACGCCAGCTAAGCCAGCACATCCCTTTCAACCAAACGAACAGGATAACAAGCATCGTCGGCCACGGATATGTGGCATACATTCACTGAAAACGAGAGAATACTTAAGAAGGGCATCGTCCACAAGGGTCGCCACTTTTTTGCACATAAACGCATGTTGCTGCTTACAACTGGACCACGTCTCATATACATTGATCCTGTGAGCTACGCGTCGAGCCCAAGAATTTTAAGCTGGAAGACCCGGAGGCTTACGTTCTAGACTGGGTGAAAGGCATTAACACCATGCGTGAGCTAACCTACGGCGTAGATGATGCCGAGCCACAGTCATTTTCCAACCTGAAACCATTGGTGACGCCCACGCCCAGTCGTTGGTTAGGTGGCAATCTGGAGCTCCATGGGCAGGTTCAACATATAATTTATATTCATACCCTGTACCGTATGGTACAAAGGGTATATTAAGTTTGAGCAAGCCGAAAATGTATGTAACATACAGAAGGAGACGTCGGAGACATCCCAAAGTTACTTAAAATATGATCAGGATGAATAGAGAAGTCGATATACCCATGTCCGTCCGTCCGTCCGTCCGTATGTCCGTTTGAACACCGAGATCTCAGAGATGGTAAGAGCTAGAGTAACCAAACTTTCACATTAGTTCCTATATTATTTCATAGGAGACAAGTTTATTTTATTTTTTTGATGATATCGGGGATAAATTATATAGCTCACATATGGGTGTTTGAGACGACCTCGAAAAAAAGGTTTCAGATGGATAATTCCATTGTTCATGAAGATATCGTAACCAAATTTGGTATTCGAAAGTTTTTTATAGTTCCCAATCACTGTACCAAATTTCATCAAAAGCAGTTGACTATATCATATAGCTCCCATAGGACCGATCTGCCAAAATAACTTTTTTAAAGAAAAATTCGCTATATTTCGTTTTCTAATAAAGATATCGTAACTAGATTTGGCGTTTGGAAATTCTTTAGAGCACTTAAGCAATGTACCAAATTTGAACAAAATCGGTTGACTGTATCATATAACTCCCAAAGGGCCGATCTTCCAAAAAATCGATTTGTGAAAAAATTTGTTGTGTTTGTTTGTTAAGACACCAAATTTGATATTCATGACTTTTTATAGGTCTTAAGCAATGTACCAAATTTTATTAAAATCGGTAGACTATATCATATAGCTCCCATAGTTCGAAAAAAAGTTTTTTATACAAAATTCGATGTGTTTCGTTTGTTTGTAAAGATATTTGAACTAAATTTTGCATTCAGATCTTTTTTAAGGTATTTAAGCACTCTGTCAAATTTTATTGAAATCGGTTGACTATATCATAGACCTCCCTCCCATAGGAACGATCGGTCAAAAAAAAATTTTACTTAAAAATTCTTCTGTTTTTGGTTTTTTGTGAATAAATTGGACTTTATTACAAGCTAGTGGTACAGGGTATTCAAAAGTCGTCCGCGCCCGACTTTTCGTACGCCATTTTTTTCTATATCTATATAGAGGCAAGTGAAATGAAATGAAGACACAGCAAATCGAGTCTTTCAGAAGATTTTCCTATTTTTAAAAAACTTTTTTAATGCCAATTCATTCAATTCAATGCATTATTCAAAATTTTTTTTTCAAAAATATAACTGTATTCATTTAAAAACTGCAGAAACAACATCAACAAAAAATTATTTCATTTTTTTTGTTTTTATAATTAAGTAAAAAAAAACTCTCCTGTTGCAGAGCGAAAATGGATTCGACTTCGCGAAGTTTTCGCTTCATCTTTTGCTGAAATAAAACGGATGTCAAGCGTACACGATCCTTTAACTTCACCTTCTGCTGATATAAGCCGGATTTCCAGTTTACGCGGATTTTTAGCTTCACGTTTTGATGATTTTGGGATTTTTTAGCTTCACCTTCTGTTGTAGTGGCTCTTATTTGTGTCACCATCTATATAGTTTTTAGGAAGTTCCGAAAAAGTTATCCCACCTATGATGACGAACAACAGGATCTTTATTTAACCGTAACTCAGCTTGCAGAGTATAATCCAATTCAAGCGTGCTGATAATGCTGATGAGTTGCTTTTGAAGGCATCATTTTTGAGGTCTCCAATGCGCCGCATAATTTTGGACCGGATGGACGCTTCAAGACGCTCAACGGCAATCCTATTGACGAATTAATCAAAAGTCTGTCCAACTAATTTCACAAAAATTTGGTACTTACAGAGGCGTGGGGTAAAATTTTTAAATGCTCATTTCCTTCAGTGGGTATGCTGATAATGGAAGGAAAGGCAGGATGTCCATAAAGCTGAAGATGCGGTTGGAGACCGCGTTAATAATACGTCGAATAGATATAAATTTATTTTACACTTATTAAACAAAATAGACGTAACTAGAATTGAAGCATAAAACTCAAGAACCCTAAACAATTTAGACAATAAAACCAAAAATTATGAAATAAAATGTTTCCTATAAAATTTAAATTGAAAATAACAAAACTGACATTATTTGCTCGGAGTTCTATCTACCCAAAAAAATCGTTGTATCGAATTGAAATTTTGACACAATTGAGCTAATTCAAGCCCTGAAAGATACAACTTTTAATAAAATTAAAATAAAGCTAAATACCTTCGCTACAACTCTTCATAATTTAGAATCTTTAGCCATTGAGATCATGCAACTAAATATATTTAGACATTTTTATTTTTAGTTCAAGTTTATGCTAATTAACTTTCTTAGGCTTTTCCTTTGAGGGCAATGTTGAGATATTTTAATGCTTCATTATTTAAATATAAAATATATATATTTTAAATATATATATAAAAAAAACGTAAGTTTCACGTGTTACGGTTGTTCTCATGAACGCGTTTATGAATTTCAAATCTGATTTTTGCGTGTGTTAGAGGTTGTCAATTCGCAGGTTTTTGGAATAAATGCAACGAATCAAATTAATTATCAATCTATTCGTACTGCCCAGGAACGTGAAGATCGCCATGAACGTCAAAGAATTCGGTTAAGACAGAATCGAGCTGCAAACTAATCTAAAAATCTTATTTTTTTCCAGATAAGCTAACTAGAGAGTCTTACGATGTTTATTCATTTAAGAGAATTCAAGAAGTTTGGGCAGGGAATAAAATTCGAATGCTGATGCTGCTTAAAAAGTCTATAACAAAATGGTTAGTGTTGAAAAATGGAACTCGGATGCCGATGCGAAATTTCTTTGTGATAATACCGACTTTGCTGAGAAGAGTTTTAGGAAGATGACGAAGCGAATGACGTCACAAATTTTAGAAATCTATATTCGTATGCAATAAGGGTATTTAAACAATGTGCTCAGTCGAAACCTTTATTTTTTAACTTAAAGCATACAGCTTAAAAATAAATAAATAAATCAAAATTTGTTAAATATAGAAGAATACTTAAGTGCCATGACTAAGTCAGCTTAAGATTTAAAAATTTAAAAAATTAATTATTAATTAATTACAAAAAGATATTTTCCAAATATAAATAGTATTATTGGATGTACAAATAGAAAACCGAAGTTTTTCTCATGATTTGAGGCTTTATTGTAAAAAACTCGCTACATATACATTCTTCAAAATAGTTTCCATTGTTTGTCACAACTTTTTCCCATCTTTTTGGCAGCTCGTCAGAAAAATTGTTTATCTTTTGACGCGATCCACAAATCGATCAAATTTTTGGCTTCTTCGAAAGAACGAAAGTGCTGTTCGGCCAGGTCATGCGGAATAAGTAAAAATCAGAAGGCGCGATGTCAGGAGAGTACGGTAGGTGAGGTAGGATATCCCTTTTCTTCCAAGATGGCCGGGAAGCTGCCAATGACGAGCCTCGCTCTGGACGCCCAAGCACGTAAACAACTGATGAAAACGTTCAAGCAGTGAAGAAAATTGTTTTGGAAAATCGTCGAATCACTATCGGAGAAGTTGCTGAGGACGTCGGTATATCGCTTGGCTCGTGGCATGAAATTTTTTCTAACGTTTTGGGCTTGAGACGTGTGTCAGCGAAGTTTGTTCCGAAATTGCTAATTTGACAAAGAACCTCGCATGAGCATCGCTCAAAGGCGTGAATAACGTCGACCCAGATTTACTCAAAAGGGTCATAACTGGTGACGAATCATGGGTATATGGTTATGATATCGAAACCAAAGCCCAATCGTCCCAATGGAAGCGGCCAGAAGAGCCAAGACCGAATAAAAAACGCCAAGTTCGATCAAATGTCAAAGTTGTGCTCACTGTTTTCTTCGATTACCATGGCGTAGTGCATCAGGAGTTCTTACCATATGGTCGTACGGTCAATAAACAGCCGCTTGCGAGAAGCAATATGTAGAAAACGTCAGAATTGTGGAAAAACAATTCATGGCTTTTGCATCACGATAATGCCTCATGCTACTCATTTTGGCTTGTGAGAGATTTTTTAGCCAAAAACAACACCACAATCATGCCTCAGCCACCATATTCACCGGATTTAGCCCCATGTGACTTTGTCTTGTTCCCAAAACTAAAAGAGATCCATGAAAGGACGGAGAGTGACAGCGATTGAAGAGATAAAGACACCATATTCGCCGGATTTGGCCCCGATGTGACTTTTTCTTGTTTCCAAAACTAAAGAGATCTGTGAAAGGACGCAGATTTGCAACGATTGAAGAGATAAGAGACTGCATCGCAGGATGAGGCTCAAGGCTATACCGAAAAAAGCTTATGAGAAGTGCTTTGAGGATTGGAAAAACCGTTGGCATAAGTGTATTGTATCTAAGGGGGATTACTTTGAAGGGGACAACATAAATATTGATGAATAAATATATATTTTTTCTTAAAAATAAAAGTCACCTTACTTTTTGAACACACCTCGTATGTGTATTTTTTGCAAAAGCAATATTGTTGATGTTGTTTTTGTTATAACATAATACTATTGCTGTTTTTGTAGTTGTTCTGCCACCTAAATAGAACCTAATACCCTTTATGGAACCATAATTAGGTACATATTAAACTCTCTTGGACCAAAAAGAGCTTTGATTGATATTCCTCTTTTTTTTTGTCTTATTACCTTTGGTAGCATGTTCATTAAGCCTGTCTTATATGTTCGTCAATATGAATTTCCCAAAATGAAAATTAATATTTTCCACATGCACTTTTCATTTAACCCCTCTGGACGCTGATGGACCTTCATCTTGATGCTTGCTTCTGTCAGGCTAAAAGCAAAGCCTCAGGAGTCAGTCAATAAATTCATAACGAATAATTTTCAAAATTACAAAATATTTATGATACTATTGTAGTTTTTGTTGTTGTCCTGGCACCTTAATAGAACCTAATACCCTTAATAGAACCAAAATTAGGTACATATTAAACTCTCTTGGACCAAGAGAGCTTTGATTGATATTCTTTTTTTTTTGTTTTATTACCTTTGGTAAGATTAGGCGCATTTTAGAAGTCTCTGCAAAAATTGTCTGATGATTCCCTTTCGAGGACGACAACAATTTAAACTTCAAACCAAAGAAGCCGCAGATGGGGTTTAAAATTTTTACAAGATGTGGAAAGTATTGTATAATATATGGCCTCGCCATGTACATACGCATGAGAAGGAATTTGCCCTAATTATGGTTTGTGCATTTCGTCTGGTTAGTTATTCACTTGGTAAAAGATATAGCAGCACATCGGAACTTTGAAGTATTTTTCAATAATTGGTTCACATCGGTACATTTCTTAAAAGCTTTAAAAAAAAAGGAATTTCGGCAACTGGAACAGTTTGTAGCAACCGTTTGGGAAACTGTAATTTGGACTCTGAAGCTAAATTTAAGAAAAAAGATCGTGTC